>NCQV01094258.1:0-11949 GCA_002740545.1 Lophocereus schottii | reverse complement strand
CCCATACACTGCATGCCATGCACCATCACCACTGCGATCACCCCCGTCGGCGGTTGGGCGTGATTTTGATGATGAGGCAGGACTAAAGGAGAGCTAGAAATAGGTTTGGGTTGGTTTGCTTCGGGTCTGAGAGTGGCAGCGAAGAGGGACGAATTCCTAGTTCTTGAGCATCTAAATCGATCCTAAAAGTCCTTAAAACGGGTCATCAGCTTGGATTTGAGGTGGGTGTTTCTCTCCTCTTAAATTATAGTAATTTCAAATGAATTTAACGATTTTTGGTAGTGCCTGTTCAGATGCTAATATTGTATCAGTAATTGGAAGGCTTAGAGTTGAATTGAAGTGAAAAATGGTGTGGAAACTATTATAGAGTTCATGTATGCTATTAATGCTTGATTTTACTAATCGGGCGATTTGAAGAATTGTGGAGTTAACCGAACTCTTGTTTGAATGTTACTATTTAGGCCCTGTTCTTTTCATGGGTCAATTCTAAAATACCAACCTCAACCCACTTCAACCCACTTTAGCTCACTTCCACTATTTTAACCAAGATCAGTTTATCATATAAAAAAATTTCAACCCACTTAAACCTACCTTAACCCAGCTAAACCTACTTCAATCTACCTCAACCTACCTAAACCTACTTGTTCCTTTTACCCCCTTTAATTTACCTACGAAAAGAATAGGCCTTAATCAGTTTAATATGTTTAATTTCTGATGGTGATTGATATGAGGTTATATTTGTAGACATTAGTTTTGTGAATTAACTGATTGAAACTATTGTGATATTGAACTGAGCTTGGTAGGTGGATGCCATGAGGTGAAACTAATGTGCGATTCAAGGTTTTGTGGTTCGTGTTGTGTGAGGAAAGAACCTTGGCTGTGATTTACTGTAATTGTGTGGATTGCAAGGCCATGTGTGGCTTATTGGACAGATTCTGCCAAGTTAAGTTATGAAGTATTATGAAGGTGCTATGTTTGACCCCTCTTCCCCTTGAATATATTAAATGATGCTATGTGATTGATTTTGAACATAGACATCTTTGAAAAAGGTTATTAAAGGATTGTTTTCATAAGCGCAAATGTTTGAGCATTTACTAGTTACCTATTAGTTAATTAACATTTTTTACGCATAAAAAGGTCCTAAATCGTCAAACTACTCAGTAAGTGGCTCAACTGAATAGACCATAGGCTTAGGAAGCTCAAAACCATGTTAGTAGTAAGTTTGAAAATGTTTTAAGGCTTTAATTTGCTCATGCATCCTTCTTTGAGTTGTAAAAAGGGATTGAAATGAGCTGAAAAATGACAACTCAGGATTTTATTACGAACCCAGTTTGAATTAAATGCTAACTAAGTACTTTATGTTCCAAACAAGTTTCGATCTACGAGTTAGCAAATGTGTTACATTTATAAGAGGTTTTTAAGCTGAAAATGAATGAACCATAAACCTTTAGTAAGGTTATGGGTTATTTTGTTAGACAAGCAAGACTCTAATAAAGTAAGCAAGTGAAAAGAGAAATGAAATATGATTTTAAAGGCTAAGGAAGTCCTAGGCAATTGGTTAGGCCTTAAGAGTGGGAGCTAGACGCAAAGATAGCGCGAGCTGTTTACCCCAAAGGTAATGTTGGAAACTGAATGCAAAAAGTGCGTGAGCTGTTCTTGGGGACTGGACGCAAGATAAGGAGTGAGCTGTTCCCCTAAAGATAATGTTTGACAATGAGTGACACGTAATAAAACCTTGAGGGGGACTGGTTAGGCATGAGCTGTTGGCCCCTATAGAGGACAATATTAAAGTTAGAGCTACTCTGCTAAGATGCATTTTGGCCAATGTTATGCTACATATACCCCAGGGATAACGTGACTTGTGAGTCATGATCTCCCTTAGGGCTATGATTGCCTATTATGATAGTAAACTACAAATGCTTGATATGTGACTGTTATTGGTATTATTGCCTGCAATTGTTTTAGTTTTAAGGAGTCGGGGGATACTCACTGAGCATGTGGTTGCTCATCCTATTACTATTTTCCCTTTTTCCCCTGGTTTTCTATGTGACAGGTAGAAATCGATTCACCTATGCTAAGATTAAGTTTACCCTTGCTTGATAAGGTGTCATGTGTGCACATATAGAAGTGGATCCACGTGTTTAATGATGTAATGTAATGTATCCCTAGTTTGTAGATGTATATAAACAAGTACTCTAGTTTATGTAGTGCATTTTGTTTAGGCGTCGCTCTGTATGGCCATGTGAACCACCCATCTTATTAGCCAGGTGTCAATTTTACTAAAGTTAGTTACATTTTGGGATGTAAACCCTAGTACTCTGGATGTGTGATCAGTTGAGTTGTACATTTGATGTCCTTCTGTATTATGGAACTTTATGGTTTTGGTGTACTCCGGGTGAGTGACCCGCAACAGCTGTGAACTCGGACGTGTAGCTGTTGAGCTTATTTTAGAGTTCTATATATTTCTATTCAATGCAGGGTTTTATTATAAGGCTTTTTAGCCTAGGAAATGGTCAGTTTTTAGGCAAAACTCTATCCGTTTCACTCCAGAAGTTAAGTAGCATATAAGAAAACATAATCCTCCTAACCCTAGGGGTTGGGGTTGTTATAAGATGGTATCAAAGCAAGGTCCTACGACCACAGGCCACGACCTGAGTCTTGCATTGCATATAGTTATCTAGGAATGCATTTAAAATGATATGATATATGTCGCACTTTGCGTGCGAATGTGAGTTTTGTGTGAAAGTTGGTGCGTTCAGCTAGTTAAGTGCAGCTTGAGTGAGCCCACTAATTACGTGAATGAACGAATTCCTAAGAGTATAAGTCGAATGACTTGTATTCTCATAGATAAGCTAAGTGTTAGCTCAACCAATATGTTATGTGTGTGCACCTTGGTGATTTTAACCGATTTGAATTTAAATGATTGGAAAAATCTTAACTCTAAGCTCATCTTTGCCCCTAAAGTACGATTTTCTCCTCAAGCCCATAATGGAGTGAGCATACATACTAAAATGTTTGAAGAGAGAGAGCTAGAAGTAGTTAAACTATTTCCTTTTGAAAACCTAAAGACTTTGAAAGTTGAAGTCTTCCTGATTAGTGAGTTAGGGTTTCGCTTTCGCATTAGAGACTGATGGAGTCCCCTTAAGCCAAGGCATGGAAGAAGGTCCTAGGAGACCAGTAAGGTCTAATGCAAGTTCCAAAAGTCCAAGCTATGGCTCAAATTTTGGAAAAGAGCGAAGGAGATAAAACCGAGTTAAACGGTCAGAAAATGCCCGGTTTTGTTCACTTGATTTCTTAAGCTACATTGGGGCTTAAATTTGATATTTTTACATTTTTAGAATCCTTAAGATGTTAGCTTTTAGGCCCAAGCATTAAAACTCAATCATGCTCAGTCAAGGTGAAAAGAACAAGCGATTTTGTTTAGCCTGTCAGTTTTGATCCAAAACTACACAGTAAAATGTTTTAGTGGAAATCTCCTACTTAAGCATGATTTAACCTTTGATTCTTTGCAGTGGGGGTTTGTACACACATTTCCCCATGGCTTGAAATTAAAATCATGTTCACTTTTGATTGGTGGAAAGAAGGGCTGAAAATCGGGCTGAAAACTGNNNCTAGAACCCGACAAGCATCTGCGTGTGTTTTCCTCCTTCTAAGGGTTTCCTCAGCTGATTTGTTGCTTGGTTACTTCAATCATGCATCAAGGAGACCAAGAACATCATCATTGGTAGCTAAAACAGGTTTTGGGAACAGCAACCAATGAGAATGCAAAGAGAGAAATCAAGCCCTTCATCCGGATTTGCCAGACGAAAAGCACATCTACTTTACGACTGTTTTTCTTTACATTTCCTTAGAAAGCTTATTGTATTAAGCTTCATTAGGAGTATTAGGGTTAATTATTTCATTTATCTTGCTTTCCTTGCATTCTGGTTATAATTAGCATAGATCAAACAAGCTTGTAAACTAGATTAGTCATAAGGGCCTAGCTAAGCATACTTAGACGTTTCTTTCCTAGAGAGGAAACCTTCTTTGCTTGTATTCTGCCTAAGGGTCGTGTATTTTGTGAACTTAACCTTGATATTGTATACAAACTAGAATTGAGATCATCTTGCTTTTGTTTTCCCTAAATACTTCACTTGCTTAACCTTAATTTGGTCGACTAAGTTGGTGATCAAGTAAGTCTTAACTGTTAATTAAGTGGTGTTTCTATATCCTAATTAAGATTAAGGATCCTAAACTCAAGCTTAGTAGTGTTTCTGTATCTAAGCAGGAGTTTAGATTATCCTGTATCGTAGCATTCACTTATGGAATCACCTAGACTTTAGGTTGAATTCAGTTTGTTTCCTCTTAGCTTTGAATTCAGGTTTGAGTGTTCGTGTTTCCCCTTCCAAGATGAATCATATTTGGCATCAGAGCTTAGGTTTCTCCTTGGCTTGGTATGTCCCTCGACTTCAAAAATCATTTCCAACCATTTCCAAACACATCCCTTGTTATAGCTTAAACACACATCCGAATACACTATGAGTAATTGTACAAGTTTGGGAGAGAAATTTGATGTAGTTTTAAAGAATTGCCAAACACTTTCAGCCCAAAATTAGTTATTAATGAGAAAACTTAATGAGGGTGTTCAACATCACCAAGAACTCCAACCTCAGAATGACTACCTACAGAAGCAAGTTAGAGCCGCTTTGAAGCAAAAGCAGAAAGTGAATGAAGAGCCTCTCCAATCTGATCCTAGGAGGCAAGAACAAGTTTTTAGCCATAATGTGGATTCATCTATTGAGGATGAACCCTAAGGAATGGCTAGACCAGAACCAAGGTTTTAAGCAAACACTAATGATTTCAAAGTTGAAATCCCGGAGTTTGAATGATTGCTTGATCCTAAGGAATTCTTAGATTGGTTACATACTATTGATCGTGCTTTTGAGTATAAAAATGTTCCTGAAGACAAGAAGGACAAGCTAGTGGCCTTAAGACTTAGAAAATATGCCTCACAATGGTGGACTAATGTATGTGCTAAACAGGAGAGAGGAAGCCCAAGATCAAAACATGGGAGAAGATGAAATCAAAGCTTAAGGCTAATTTTCTTCCCCTAACTTATGTCCAAGATTGTTATTCTCAACTGTATAACCTTACTCAAGGTAATCTAAATGTGGAAGAATATACACATGAGTTTGATAAACTAGTAATGTGATCTTTAAGAACTCAAAGAACAAACCATTGTTAGGTACTTAGGAGGACTTGATCCTAGGTATGCTAATGTGGTTGATTTACATGCTTACACTACCTTTGATGAAGTTTGCATGCTTGCTTACAAGGTTGAGCAACAAAAGAAAGCAAGGCAGCCCCCTAAATTGCAGAATCCTAAACCGTTTACCCATAACTATCACTTTAACAAGGGAAGTTCTAATCCCATATCCAAGCCCCCAAATCCATCCCCTTCCTTTCCACAAAGGACCCTAACTCCACAAAAGGTCAAAACCCCTCAAAATAGACCTAATTCCAATCCCATGCGCAACAGAAAGTGTTTTAAGTGCCAAGGACTTGGGCATATAGCTTCAGACTGCCCAAACCTCAAGGTAATAACTTTAGCTGGATGGACAGCTGTTAAAGAGGTGTTTGAAGAAGTGGAAAAGGAGGATGATTTTAAGGATGAACTTAGGGAAACTCAAGAGCAGGTTATGGAGGAGGCTGATGAAGGTGAAATGTTGATTCTAAGGAGAGTTTTAAGCAACTAGAAGGGAGCTAAAGACCAGCAAAGAGAGAACATATTCCACTCCCGTTGTACGGTCTAAGGGAAGGTATGTTTATGGTCATTGATGGACAAAGCTGTGCAAATGTGGTTTCTCTAAGCATGATTGAGAAACTAGGTTTGTAAACCATGACTTATCCATACCCTTACAACATTCAATGGTTAAATCAAAGCAAGGATATCCAAGTGAATTCACCGTGCCTTGCTTCTTTCTCCACTGGAAAGAACTATCAAGATGAGCTTTGGTGTAATGTAATTCCTATGGATGCTTGTCATATGCTTTTGGGAAGGCCATAGTTATATGATCGTTGGCTAATTTATAATAGCTACTTGAATACTTACTCATTTACTAAGGGTGGTAAGATGATCACCCTAGCTCCTGTATCCCCATTTAAGCTCCACGAAATTAAACGTTGAAATAAGTCAAACCATTCTAATTTACTTCTTACAGTTAGTGAATCATTATTGAAGGCCGCCTAGCATGAATTCAAGGCCTTTAGGGAGTGGATATTAAACTTACAAGAAGAACCAGAAACTCCCTTACCCACTCACCCCACAGCCAAAGCACTCATTCAAAACTTCTGTCATTTATTTCCTGAGGAGATAGCCATGGGTTTACCTCCAAAGAGAGATATCTAACACCATATAGACCTCATTCCTTGTTGTATCCTTCCTAATAAGCCAGTTTATAGAATGAATCCCAAAGAAACCATGGAGATTCAATGGCAAGTTGAAGAGTTGATGTCTAAGGGCTTAGTTCAAGAGTCCTTGAGTCCGTGTGTCGTGCCTACTCTTTTGGTTCTTAAAAAGGATGGAGGAATGCATATGTGTGTGGATAGCAGGGCCATTAACAAGATTACAATCAAGTACAGGCACCCATACCTAGACTTGAAGACATACTAGATGAATTACATAGCTCAAAAGTGTTTTCAAAGATCAACCTTCGAAGTGGATACTACGAAATCAAAATTCATAAAGGCGATGAATAGAAAACAGCTTTCAAGACTAAGGGAGGGTTATATGAATGGATTGTCATTCCCTGCAGTCTTTCCAATGCCCCTAGTACATTATTGAGGCTAATTGTGACGCCCCAGCCCCTAGGGCTAGGAGCATTACGTTTTTCTTGCTTCCTACCAAACTCCTGGGGCAAAATGGACAAAGTTTCACCTGAAAACTGGTCATTTTCCAAGCTAAAAGCCTTACAAAAACTCCCTGCATTGCACGAAACATATAAAAATTCTAAAACAAGCTCCATGGCTATACGTCAGAGTCCACCACTCTACGGGTCACTCGCCTAGAGTATAACAACCATGAAGTTCATTAATAATAAAGGAAATCAAATATACAACTCAACAGGTCATACGTTCAAAGTACTAGGGTTTACATCCCAAAATGCAGCTAACTTTAACCAAGAAGACATCTAAGTAATCAGATGGGTGGCTCATACAGCTACACAGAGCGACTCGTAGACAATATGCATTACATGAGCTAGAAAACTTAGTTTACAACAATTACAGACTAGGAATACGTTATATTACATCATTAAACATATGAATCTACTTCTGTATGGCACACATGACTCTTTTTCAAGCAGGGGTAAACTCCAACTCGGCGTAATGCTTGACTTCCACCTGTCATAACAAAAGGCTGGGGAAAAAGGGGAATGAGTAATGGGTGAGCAACCACATGCTTAGTGAGAATTCCCCTCTGCTTTAAAAACCAAAACCACTTGTAGGCAATAATACCAATAATAGTCACATATCAAGTATTTGCATACTACTATCATAAAGGCAATCATAGTCCCCAAGGAAATAATACCATCCTTATACTTTATGCTGGCCCCTCAACTCATTCCTAGGCCCTTAATGACTAATCTTCCTTTCTAACAAGCATTCATGCACGTAATCAAGTAGCATAACGAACGAATATGATGCTTTCAAACACACTTTTGAAAACATAGTGATTCTCAATATATTCTAGGAATAGTTTATAAATCACGCTAACTTCTTGAAAGCTTATAATTCGTTCCAAAAGCTCCTGAAACATCCAAATTGGTAAGAAAGGCTTGGCGAGAAACATTCTTTCATAAGATATGCACCTTTAAAAGATTAAATGTTCAATGCATTACTAGGATGTAACCATACTTCATTTGAAATTTCATTTAAGCTATACTTCAAAACATGTTCATAAAATCTGTGCAGGATATGTACATTTGAAGGCTTTCTTTCTTTTCTTAAAAACACTTTACTTAGCCTCTTAAGGCTCATATTCTTTAAAAGAACTTCTTTCATAATGGTCCTCTAATGACCCTTATAAGCTTCTCAAATCTTATTCAATATGGCCTCGTAATGGCCCTTAGAAATCTTTCTTTTCCGAAATGCTTGAAATGACAAAATACTAATAGCTTTTCCTATTTATTAGGAACTTACTCGTAGCATTAAAAAAAAAATCTTATTGTACTGCCTAGGGGAGATCTGCACTAACCTTAAGTGAGATCGTCACTCACAACTCACGTCACCCCCAGGGTATATGTAACTTAACGTTGGCTAAAATGCGCCGCAGCAGGGTAACCCAGACTTCAATACTATCCTCTATATGGTAACCGCTCCCACCAAGATAGTCATATCTTGAGTCCATTCCTCTCAAGGTTTTCTTATACGTCAGACATCAGGAAACAGCTCACACCAAGATAATCATATCTTGGGTCCAGTTCCTAGGAATAGCTCACGCCATCCTTGCGTCCAACTCCCAATATTACCTTTGTGGAAATAGCTCATGCCATCTTTTCGTCCAGTTCTCACCCTCAAGGTCTGGCCATTTGCCTAGCACTTTTTTAGCCTTTAAAATTGCATTTTATTTCTCTTTTTCAGTTGATTACTTTGCTGAAATCTTACTTTTAACAAAATAACCATAACTTCTCTAAATGTTTATAGTTTAAGTGAAAAAGGTTTTTATAAACGTAAATAGTTTGCCAACTCGTAAATTGACTTCGTTTTTAACTTACAAACTTCTTATAAACGTAATACGCGTACGAACTTATAAGTCGACTTCATTTTTAGCTTAAAAACTTCTTATAAATGTAATAGGTTTGCTAACTAGTAAATCGAAACTCATTTGGACCTTAAAGTATTTAGTTAGCGTTTGCTTCAAAATAAAGTCATAATCAAAGCTTATTGAAACTTAAAGTAATAAACTCACTCAAACTAGCATATATCTCAAATGAAGTTTCATAATAAACTCATTCAGTTGCCCAAATTTTGCTCGTTTGAAATCCTTTTCAAACTAACAGAAGGGCACTTAAGCAAATTAAAACCTTAAATCATTCTCAGCCTACCACCATTCAAAACTTAAACTACTTGGCTTGCTTATGATTCAAATAAGTTTTCTCTATAATTTTCAACATAAATGCTTCTTAAAATCATAATGATTTTACTAGCTTGTAACTCGAAACTTAATTGAAACTTAAATAAACAGCCAGCATACAAATCAGCCAAATTTAATAATTAGTACCTTAAGATGTCCTTTTTTCAAGGCATTTAAATCCTTTTAAACACAAGATGAATTTATATAAAAACCAATGCCTTAAAATATTTTCGAACTCACTTTTAGTCCGCTCTTAAAAACTTCTTAAACTATCGACCATTCAGTTGAGTCACTACCTGAGTAGTTCGACGATTTATGATTATTTTACATAACAAACATCTTCACAACTGACAGGCAATTGGTAAGTACTCAAAAACATTCGCAATCATAAAAAACAAGTTTTGTAAATGACCCTTCTTTTAAAAGACGTTTGAAATTTCAAGAATTGGTCACATAGTGTCACGTAGCACATTTCGAGTAAAAGGGTTCGCACGTAGCACATTCACACACTTCATAGCACAACTTGGTAGAATCTACTTAATAAGCCACACATAGCCTCATAATCTACACGATTCTGGCAATTCACAACCCAGGCTCCCTGCTCACACAACACTGACCACAACAACCTCACATGCCTTACTAATTCCACCTCAAACCATCCGACTACCAAGCTTGGTTCAATATTATCATGCATAAATCAATAATACATAGAATGATTGTATATAGGTATAACATTCATGCTTAATAACCAACATAGAGTTTAAGTGTACTAACCGATGCAATAGAGACTTTGAAGCGATATTTTATTTTCTAGTTCGCAAACCAATATCCATAGGCATAATATTCTATTGTAATTACTACGAGTAGACTATTAATCATGCCCAAACTGATTTAGCCATAATCCTTAGACCGAATTCAACTTACTCCACCATTATTTCAATTACTCAGCTAGCCTCTTCAGTCTTTAAAACAGGACTCAAGTGTGAAAATGCTACTATAACAATCATACAGCACATTTTGTTTATTTCAAAAACTTCAACTAACCGAGTCATTCAACCATGCATCAAATCAACATGCAATCTAACCCAAAATCAGTATCATACTTGTCATTTCTCAATATCGATTTTAATTCACCCAAACTGACTTCGAAGCTCAGAATCGACATGCACTAACTAAATTTAATTAAAATCGTTGAAAACAGTTATAATTTGGAGTAAAGAAATCCCCACCTCGAATCCAAGTTAGACGTTCGTTCGAAGCTGCT
Source organism: Lophocereus schottii (assembly GCA_002740545.1). Lineage (NCBI taxonomy): Eukaryota > Viridiplantae > Streptophyta > Magnoliopsida > Caryophyllales > Cactaceae > Lophocereus > Lophocereus schottii. The sequence goes on along the minus strand of NCQV01094258.1, from coordinate 1,573 downwards.
GGCTTGGCTCTAGGTGCTCGAACAGCACCAACCATTCAGCTCTTGCTCACCATGCATGGACAGAACCCAAATTATGCCCCAACTGTGCAAATCAGACCCCCAAATTCAACCCAACTCTCACTTACTGACTCGAATTCGAGATGGATTCTTGAGGCTGCGAATTTGTCCCCAATTTATTGATATTTCAAAGCAATTAACAACTGGAATGCATGGCTGAAGTTTTACAAGTGCTTGGGCTCTCGAATTTGCGCTCAAACCCACCGAAAATGCGGTGGCTTCTCTCGATTTTACTAGATTTCACACTCGGTGAAGTCCAGCTCGTGGGGGAGGCCGAATGGGTGCGATTTACGGTTGTGTGTGGCAAAGATCTGCTCGAATTCGAGCTCTTATGGTGCATCTATGGTGGAGATGAGAGAAGGAAGAAGAAGAGCAGAGAGGAGAAAGAGGGATGTCGGGTTAGGGGAGTCGCGACCGGGAAAGAGGATAAAGATGGAAAGGGATTGGGCAAAATTGCAAAAACGCCTCTCCCTTTTCTATTTTTGCCCGAAACTGTTCGATACTTGACACCGCTAGTCTAATTTGTAACCCAAATTCTATACCTAAACTCGATAACACGATCTTTCATCGATTACTTGTCCCCAAATATATGTAGGTTCGATTTAATAAACATCGAACTGCTCCTAAGGTTGACAATCTAATCGTAATTGGGTTCCTATTCGATTTACTACTCGTTAGTAACCATTCATAATGCTTACTAAAAATCACCGAAAGAGTTTTCAAAACTAATAATAATATCAACAGCGACAAAAATATTCTTTTTAGTAAAATTATCGTTCATGTAAGCACACAAGTAATAATTTAACTTATGTAGTTAATAAAAATATAATTTTACGACGTAAAAAGGCAATGCGACCAACTTAATGTAAAATAGGGAACACGTATGTCACATTCTTCCCCCCTTAAAAGAATTTCATACTCAAAATTCTAGGGTTCACAGTTCAGTCATACCTAAGACGTGCACACACTTGACACAGTCTACACAAATTACACTAAAATCCAAAATCTCGCTTGCAATCAATTTAAACCGAAAAAGGGCACATGTTATCTAGTCTGCTCCTCGTCAATCCTCTTCAAGCGTCTACTCACTCTATTTAGGTACTGAGGGCAAATTGCATCGAAGAGGGGCAAATGAGTTGGCGTGAAAAACCATACTAAATTTGCTTTAAAAAATAATCAAAAGGAAAAAGAGTTTCAATTATCTAGACTCAGTCTGCATAGTAAACGTCTCTATATATGCACATATATCGTGATTCGAAATCTAAAAATAGGGCCATTAGGCAATAACATCTCAAGGTCTTACACATGTAGTCTCACTCTAAATTATGAATTCAAGGTACCTTTAGTATCACAACGGTTAACTTAGAGACTTCTATAACACATTTGAGTAACAAGAACATCACATAGCACCACGTGGCATCACTTAAGCATATTAGCATCGCATAGCATCGCATAGTGTCAGCAATTCAGCAATCTCGAGCCTAAGAATTGTAAGTAACATAAAACCGTCTAAAAT
>NCQV01094248.1:203-16030 GCA_002740545.1 Lophocereus schottii | reverse complement strand
CATAGGTCAAGACAATTAAAGTGTTGACATGACCATAAAAAAACAATCGAGACGGTAGTCATGCTTAAATCTTTTTAGTTGTGCACGTGACTTAGTCCCAAGGGCGCATTTGTAGAATACAAATTTTTTTTGACCAACCAAGGCATTCCACATGGAAAATTAAGCACCTTTATTTTTGGCCAAATGCAGCACATATGTCAAGTTAATTTAGGCGGTCCACTAAATTAGTTAATGGTAATACATTATGACCACTTAAAAAGCATCACATACCACGAATGATGTAGAACATAAATGATTATATTTTAAAATATAGCTATAACGAGGAAAACCTCAACTCCGCCTTATCTATAAAAAGGGAGCTATCCCCTGATTTAAGAGGTATGTATTCTGAAGAACTGACAAGAGCCCAGTAATTCTTTCTGGAAGAAGGTAAGAAGCACTCTAAACACATGTCGTCTACTTGAAAAGATTAAAATAATTATCTTGATTGAGATTAAACCTCTTAGGCCCTCTCTCAAGATCAAATTTATTTAATACTATTCAAGGAGATCAAATAAGAGGATTTTTATTACACTTATTTTTGGAAGAATTATGCAGAGATTCTACCCAATCTTTTATATAAATACAAAAATTGAATTTGTTTCTCAATTATGACATAGAATGCTTTTGAATTTAAAAGGAGAGTGCTAGTAGCTTTCGCATCAAACGTTGTAATTTTCTTTTTGCTCATCACGTAAGCTTCCCTACTATTGCAGGCTTAGGGGTGAAGACCTTTGACATGGTGGCACTAAAGGCTTATTGTTCCTTTTTCCACACATTTCTACATCATTGGACACAAAGTTACCAAAATGCTGAGTACTACAATGCCACACTCACTTATTAGTATCCATTCAACATTTTGCAAAGGTTTAATTAATTCGAGCATGCGTTCCATAAGTCTCTAAAGTAACTAATTAATGATTCTTTGTAAGGTTAGCAGTAGGCTTCTTTTGAGCTACACTTTCACTTGAATTACCTTAATCATTCCATTTTCTCTTAGTACCCCCTGGGTTTAATATCCTTCATTCGTTCTTCACACATTCCACTTCGACTGCTCTTACACACTTCCTAATAGGCTTGAATTGGTTGACCATCTTGTTGATTTTGGATGCAAAAGGCCAAACCATTCTCAAATCTTCTCCTCATCTTCATCATCTCAGAAGCAACAAAATTTTGAACAAACCTAGGTAACTCACTAAATTTGTTAGCATACTACATCATTAACATGTTGTTGTTGATCTTTAACTTTAAGAACTATTTCTCCTTTAAAGATTAGAAAATGATTCAATAAAATTTATCCCTAAGGTCTTTAAGACATTTAGTCCAAGCAACAAAGTAAATGTTCCTATGTTCACCTTTTTCTTCTTCGGTATCTCAACAACTGTAAATATCGTTTCCATTCCCCTAATCCACTTTTTAAGTTCCATGGGGTCAAACTATCCATCATAGGTGTTACGGTTACATCGAGCCACTTTGTCAACTAACTTCTTAGATTTATAGGTAGATTAGACAGATATAGGAAGGCTTCTTTTCATTAGTTTTGACACGAGATTTCTCTAATAGTTTGGGTCTATATCATCACTAAAAGACCTAGAGATCAAAGATTGGGTTCCACTAAGGTTTAACGTGAGCTTGGAAGGACTTGTTTGTTGGACATTTGATCATTACCCATATCTTTGATTTCAATGTCTATTAAGTTACTATTTTCTCTCTCTGACATATTGGATCACAAAGGAAAGATTTTTGCCTAGAATTTCTTTTCATTCATGCCAAAACATTAGCTACATGAAAACTAAGCATATGTTTATTTAAACACTAACTTCATTGCATTTATATAAACAATGACCACTAAAAGAATTATATATTGAATCACTTTTAGCTTAACCCTACATCCTAGGCCAGGGTTCCCATCGTAAGTTTTTCTATACAATAAACATTCGGTTAGTTACTAGTTAGATCTACCCTAAACCTTTAAAAAACAAAAAAAGACCAAATGCTTCATCCCAACCAGTTTGGTTAGCCTGCCTATATGCACCATATATATACATACATAAGCATGAAAAATGCCGATCCCAAGCCAACCCAATATATACAAAATCAAAGATCGTAAGTCTAGAACATAAAATTAAGATAAGTCAAACTTCAATGACCATGGGATGGGTTATACCTAGGTGAGCATGATTATCACCCTCATCATCTGAATCAAAGCTAATGTTAATCACTTTTACGTTAGGCTCCTTCTTTACCTTGTGATTAATCTCGTCCATGTCAAACTCCTCCTTAACCTTAAACTCAAACTCCTTTTACTTTGGTTTAAGCCGCTTCATTGCAGGCTCATCCTCCTCATCTGAACTCAACATAATAACGTCAGGAAGTGTAGTATATCTACCACCACATGAACCTCGCTACAATCGTCAGAGTCTTAAGATGTATCATGCATCTGCTCGGGCCTAAACTGTCCTCCTAATCTAACTACGGAGGAATCGCAGGTTGCTGTAGAGGGAGGAGGCAGGTGCAGGTGGGGATAGTGGTGGTAGCCCCAAAGATGGTGGGGTGGAACAGTAGTAGTGGCACATGTATTGTTATAAAAATGAGCTAAAGAATCTCCATAGTAATACCCCTTTGCTCGAGCTCCTCCCTTAGTAGTAATCATAGCTCAAGATCCTAAAACTTAAAACCTAACTCCATCAATCCTAAAGTCTCCAATGATAATAAAATCATGAAACTCACCATGAGGAGCTACAATATGCAAGGATCAAAGGAGATGTCATGTATGAATTAGTGGACCATGAAACTCACAGAACAAGTATTGCATGTTACTATCAAGTGACAGAGAGATATAAGCAGCCATAAAAGTGCCTAGTAACATATGGGACGGAATAATGATCTACAGAACCACCAGCTATCTAAAGAATAGGAAAAGACATAAGATAAGGAAAATTAAGTTAAGCTCGAGTTTACTATAAGGGCGGTGGAATTTATTTATAAGATGACCTCCTAAAAGTTTATAACACTTGGACAACCCATAGCTCACAATGATTTCCAGACCTAAGCTCTGATACGAAAACTATAACATCTCCAATTAGTGATAAACTTGATTAGCCAAACTAGTCATCCATTCATGAGATTCAGCAAAAATGGGTGATTGAAGGCATTACCGTGGTCAATGGTTTAACAAAGCTAAGTTAAGAATTGAGTGGCGTAAATAGAGTATACTTACATAAGTATGTTTTAGCATAGTTGAGAGATTTAAGTTTCAATCCAAGTGATCTTCAGCTACACAATGAGTTAGTTTAAACCCAAAATATAGCTTGATCTAGTGTTTTGTCCTACTTCACCCCATGTATGCTTATCTTTAAACATATACATAACAAGTTCCTTTCCATTTTGCCAAACCATCACTATGCAACAAAAGTCACTGTGAGCATGTAGATGCCATTTGATAACAAGAGTCATTGAGCCATTACTTTACTTCTTTCTCAAGGATAGAGCCAGGTATGCCCAAGGGGGGCACTTGAAACCCCAAATTTTTGGGGAAAAAATTTATGTATTAGATATCCTGTAAAAAATGAATAACGTAGACATATATTAATTAGTAACTAAGTTATGAAAGTTAGCAGTGTAGCCTAATGGTGTTAGCACACCACTCTAAACTCCACTCTTCATTCATGAGGTTTTGTGTGCTCGAATCGCAAAACTGCAGCCCAGCCGTACTTTTTTGGCAATTTCTTTAATTTGGTTGTTCTAATTAAAAAAAATTGCTAAATTAATGCACTTTCCCCTTCATGTTTCTTCTACTTTCTACTTGCTACCTGCCTACTACTAATGGCCGTAACCCCTAATTTCTTTCTTAGTTCTCACTCACCTCAAACAATCAATCCTAACACTTAGGTTGCATTGCCATAGCCACCACTTTACTGCCTTCATATTGTGAGTTGCCATCGTCTAGCCACCAAATGTCTTAGCCCTTCATCCAATCAATTCTTAGTTTTTAGTTGGAGGCTTGGAGCTCCAAATTCAAAGCCAAATTCAAGTAACTACCTGATTTGAGTTTATAATTATATTCTTTTATAAGTTATTGCGTTTAATTTAATGATTTTAGTCAAATTTGGGTTAAATAATTGATGGATTTAGTGATTTACTCTCTTGAATTAAGAAATTATGGTTCTTGGCTTGCCTTATTGGTTAAGTTAGTTGTTTATTAGTTATGTGGTTGTTTATTTATGTTCAGGTTATTGATTTTAGCTAAACTCAAGTTAAACAATTGATGAATTAGTGAATTACTTGAATGAATTAAGGAATTAAGGTTTCCGGATTGTAGTCATTAGGCAATATGCTTGCTAATTGTTTATTTAAGTTTAAATCACTTATTTTAGTGGAATTCATGCTTGTTTATGTTATATCATCATTGGATTTAGTAATTTATTAAAAACTATAAGCCTAAGGAAGAAGTGGACTATTTTTTAGTTTGAAATGGAGAAGTTTTTCAACAAGATATCCACTGCCACTTATTTCGAGATTGATCTTTTTAAAAATTTGTCCAACGCCTGATATTATGTTTTGCTTTCAAATATGACATCTCATCTAGGATAACGTTTTTAAATTTAGCATCAATTCAATTAAATCCTAACCATGATGCGCGCACTGTTCTTGCTTCCCTCAGGCTTGCTGGGAGGAGAATTGTTCATTGATTTCTTATATCAAACATAAATTACAAAAAAATTTTGAAAAATGAGCCAAAATCTAGTATGCCTGTCCTTACACTATACATAAGCTTTTAATTAGTTAGGCTAGTGCGTAGGACTTTCCATTCATTCTAGTTCAATGAGGCGGTGATTTATTATTTGGGTGAGCCCTTGGCATTGACAAGTAGGACCACCCACAAGTAGGACCACCCTTGGTATTGATAATTACAATCATCCAATTTCCCCTTCATTGCACATATTCAGGTCGATCTGGAAGTCTAATCAGCCGAAGCCAGTTGAGGCTACCAAGGTATAATCAATATGATATAACATGATATATGATGAGGTCGCAAGCGCACGGTGGTGTTGTAACAAATCAGGTCAATCCTACAGAGACTGGGTTGATCTATCGGGTTATATTGCCCCAAGATAGGTTAAGCGAATCCAAATTTGAGACTAAAATTTAACTACTCTATTATCTAATCTAATACATAAATATCAAGGAATTATACAAAACTAGCATTCTCCCAATTCATGCATCAATCAAGCACTTCTTCCTTAATTGGTTGTTTTAAAATCGATAATTGAAGTATCACAACCCTCTTTCAGGGAGGAGCGAAATACCTAAATCTAACCAATTATCATTTCTCAAGGACACGCGATTTGTTTAGGCTCATTATGCATGCAATTATCATATTCGTGATTTCCTAATTGGTGTGCTCGCTCAAGACTCCACACGATCAAGTCAAATCTTAGGATTCTAGTATTAGATTTCACCTTTTAGTTCTTCATCCAAAACTCTAAACATGTAAGAAAGTGATTAAATTCATCACAAGACAATAAACTTCTAGAATTTGATAAAATAATCGAACAAATCATAAAGTACCAAATGATATCGGTTTAAGATCAAGAAATTAACAAATGTTTGCAAAAATCCAAAATCAAACAACAAAGATAATCAAAATTACAAAACATAAATCTAAATTTAGAGAAAAGCAGAGAAGAGAAGAGAAGAGAAAAGAGATGCTCAGCTAAGATCATCCTTGAACCGTCGTGCAAACCCGGAATGAAATCCTTATAAATCTTTACTTCAACTCACTCTCTCTCCCTCTTATCTAATCTAATTTTGATCTAATTGATAAAATTGAGGAGAGGAAATGGAAGATGGGATGATGTTACCTTTAAGAAGCCGAGTATGTCTAGATATGGCACCCCCCATTCATTCTCAGCCACAAAAGCAGACGAAAACAAACAGGTGCAATACTTACATGCCTGCTACGGATCATGGAAGCCACCACTAGCAGACCGTGATGCTTGCTAGATCCAAAGTCTTTTGCCCTTTTCTTGCCCCACGGGCATGGCAACTCAAGGGCATCCAAGGGGGTCAATATATACTCAAATGAGTGTCAAATGTTGGGTCAAATGGCCTAAAATCCTACAAAACACCTAAAAGAATCATACCCAAGCATAAAACGAGAATTGCAGTATAAATTATAACATTAAGCTCATATATTCCCCAAAAAGTGCTACCAAACATCCTGAAAATGATGTATACAAAAGCACTTATCAAACTCCCCCATGCTAACCATTGCTTATCCTCTAGATAAAACCGACAAAGGGAGATGTAGCTAAGCCTCAAATGCATAACATCCTCCTTAAAGTAGGCAAGTCATAGCATCTCACAAGCAAGAATAACAATCAACTGCAACCCTAAGTGGTGCGCAATACATTTCAGAATTAGGAGGAAAAGGTTTTCAAAAAAGTATGAGACCACAAGGTCAATATCAAACTTGTTCACCCCCAAAGAACTGCAAAGCACATCATGCAAGCACGTGGAATTGATTAGAGTCAAATGGATCAGTAGAGACTCACTTTTGGAAAATGCGGATCACTCATGCTCATATGTTTAAAATATAGCATACGTTCACTTAAGACTCATTCCAAAGATGCAATCTATCATATGCTTGCAAAGACTCTTAAATTCTCCACTACTAAAATACAATGTGCACAAGACAATCAAGAGGATTTTACTTGGGTTGTAATGTGGGCTAGAAAGGCTAAGGGAAAGGAGTGGACAAATGAATTCAGGACAATGTGGAGCTTCTTTAGCCAAGCGATGAGGGATCAACCAACATACCACCAAGCAACCAATAAGCTCACCAACACTCCAAACCACAAAATACAATGAACATATCCCAAATGAATCATATAGCAAATGAGTTGACAAAGAAGAAACACAAGTTACTAACATATCCAACGCCAATCAACTCAGTCATTTTCTTTTCTTTTTTTCGCCTTTTCGCAACACGACTTTGTTTTCCTTTTTTTCTTTTTCTTCAACATAGATTTTTACCTTTTTTTTCTTTGTACTTTTTTTGGAAAAATGAAACGAAAATTGCGATTATTGAAAGGCATAGGATCACAAACTGTCAACTCACAACCTAATTTATATGCGCATATACAACCAAATAAGAGGGAACTAACACGAGATGCTTAATATCATCAATCCCTCAACAAACCAACATACCAGAGCCACCTTAAACACGATTATCCTCAAAACCTTCCATTACATAAATGAAGTGATACTCTATAGACTTGGCTTAAAAGTTAAGAATATGTGTTTGGCCAAGGGCTAATATGAACTGTTCACAACAAAGACGGATATAAGCTTAAAAAGGCTAGCAGAGGGAATAAACATGTAATGCAAGGGTAGGCTATTTGGCTATGTGGCTAAATGACCAAAGAAAGAAGTGCCTATGTCATATCATCAACTATGCACATACTAATGTGGTTTCGAACAAGCGTCAAGGCAAGTTCTAGAGATGCAACAAGAAAAGGTTACACATATGAAAGAAACATAAGACTAAATGTAATGATTAGTCCAAATAAGGCGCAAAATCTCATGCGACATCTACTAAAGTCTCAATTAAGCTCATAAAATGACTCCATGTACGAACGAGAGTCAAAACAATAAATATTTACAAAACCTTCACAAATTTTTAGCACCAAAAGGAATTACACATCAAAAGTTACTCAATTTAATGAAAGCTATTGTGCCTAACAAAAACATCATTGGAGGTTGTCTCAAACTAATCCATACCATCTCTATATGCAAGCTAATAACCAAAATAGAAAACATAGAAACTACCCTCCCCGCATGCTTAGATAAAGCATTATTCAAAGTAAAGAAACTTAGAGAAGGGGAACAAAAAAAAAAAGAATCTCTCCAGGTTAGGTGCAAAGTGCACCTAAGCTATGCTACCTTTAATAACTAGGGCACATGGAGCATTAGCCACTCTATCACGATGTAAAGACTTAGCCCTTTAAATCAGACATCGTCAAGGCACGCAGAAGCTTGTCAAACACCTCATCGAGCTTTCAAGCATGGTAATAAGAGAGCATGAAAATAATCACAGCAAAGAAAGTTAGTGCCCTCTTCAACAAAGCAAAACCAATAGAAAAATCAAAAGAGAAAGCGAAGAAAGTGTTCCACATGATTTGCCTAGGCTTATCCACTAGGTACATGCAACATGGGTCAAGGGAGGCATCATACCCACAAAAGTATCCTAGGGAAAGAAAATTATCAACATTTCCACCAACTATATTAAACATTTTGCCCATATATCCCAAATCAACATTAGAATCACAAATCTTTGGATTATTAATGGGCACATCTAAAGAATACTTGGGGGAAATAGAGGGTTGTGAACACGTAGGGGAAACATAGGTATGATTAAGGGGATTGGGGAAAACATAATTAAAATAAATGCTAGAAGGCTTCTTATGCACACACTCTTACCGACACCTCTCTCAAGGAGTGTTAGCTAAATTATGCACCACATCAAGAGTATCTTCCGACTTAAAACATGCGTCAACAACATCAAACCTCGTAACAAATCCAAAAGGTTCACTTACCTCAAAACCCGTGCACTGAGCTAAAGGGAAGGATGAATCATGTGAGGATAGGACAACATCAATATTGTCCATAGGTGATGCAAAGTTCGGTTTAACAAAGCATGCATAATAAGGATACGAATTTATATCATTGTTAGAAGAATTATAGAAATCACACCGAAAAGGAGCATAATAAGATCAGAATAGAATGCGCAAGGATCAGGAAATGAATATCTAGAAACACAACTAGCCTTCTCAAACTCAAATGAATCCCAAGTAATTCACTCAAACAAATTCCATGCATCATCAATATTTTTACCATATAAATTCCAATACTCCAAAAGAGTACGACTTTTACTATTTTCACCCTCATCAACAATGTCTAAAATTTCCCAGTTACCCAGACAATAACCACATTGAGCAAGAAATTGCCATCGTTTTTTTTCAAAATTTCTTTTAATTTTTAATTTTTAATTTTTTTTTAGTTTTTTTTTAAAGAAAACTAAAATGCTTAGTCAAACTGATCAAGAAAAACCCAATATCCAACACTAGCCCCCAACAACGGCGCTAAAAAACGTGACCAGGCCACAAGCGCACGCTAGGGTTGTAGCAAATCAAGGTTGATCCTACAGAGATTAGGTTGATCTATCGGGTTATATTTCCTCAAGATAGGCTAAGAGAATCCAAATTTGAGAATAAAATTTAAGTACTGTATTATCTAATCTAATGAATAAATAGTCAAGGAATTATACAAAACAAGCAATCTTCCAATTCATGTATTAATCAAGCACTTCTTCCTCAAGTGATTGTATTAAAACCGATAATTGAAGTATCACAGCCTTTTTTCAAGGTGGAGCGAAATACCTAAATCTAACCAATTATCATTCTCAAGGGCTCTCAATTTGTTTAGGCTCATTATGCATGCGATTATCACATTCGTGGATTCTTAATTGATGTGCTCCCTCAAGACTCCACAAAATCAAGTCAAATCTTAGGATTCTAGTATCAAATTTCACCTTTTAGTTCTTTATCAATGATCCAAAACATGCAAGAAGATGATTAAATTTCTCATAAGACAATAAAATTCTAGAATTCGATAAAACAATTGAACAAATTGCAAAGTACCAAATGATATCAACATAAGATCAAGAAATTAACAAATGTTTGCATAAATCCAAAATCAAACAACAAAGATAATCAAAATTACAAAGCATAAATTTAAATTTAGAAAATAGAAAAGAGATACTCAGCCAAGATCGCACTTGAACTGTCGTGCAAAATTGCGAATGGAATCCTTGCATATCTCTACTTCAACTAATTGTCTCCCCCTCTAATATAATTTAATTCTAATCTAATTGATAAAATTGTGGAGTGGAAATGGAATGATGGAATGATCTTCCCTTCAAGCAGCTAAGAATGTTTAGATATAGCAGTCGCTGTTCATTCTTAGCCACAAAAGTTGAGGAAAACAAATAGGTGCAGTAGTTACAGGCCTGCCACAAACCATGGCAGCCACCACTGGCAGACTGCGGTGCTTGCTAAATCCGAAATCTTCTGCTCTTCACTTATTCCATGGGCATGGCAACTCAGGGGCATCCATGGCAGGTCAACATACATGCAAATGAGCATCAAATGTTGGGTCAAATGGCCTAAAATCCTACAAAACACATAAAGAACCATACCCAAGTATAAAACAAGAATAGCAGTGTAAATTATGGCATTAAGCTCATATATTCCCAAAAAGGTGCTCCAAAACATCCTGAAAATGATGTATATAACAGCACTTATCAATACACCAAGCTCACATTAATTATTATATGACAAAACAACACCCAAAAACCATAAATTAAATGTTATGATACTATTTGATATTTGTGAGAAAAATATGTGAATTTTCGAAAATTTTAGGGATAAACGTACGTGGATAGGAAAGTTTGTCTCTCACCCCTATGAATTGTTCAATTAAGGGCTCAACAACAATGAAAGTGGGCTCATTTCTATTTCACCTGAATTTTTTCGTACTAGGAATGTTATACATTATTACAATAATTTTAATAAATTAAAACACTCTCTCACCTTCTATACCTGTTATAATTTCTATTAACCGTTATTGTCATATTATTCTCATTATTATTATTGTTATTATCATTATTGTTGTTGTTGTTGTTGTTATTATTATTATTATTATTATTATTACTATTATTATTATTATTATGACCACTATTGTTGTTGTTATTGTTATTGTTTTTACATTTCTTGTTACTAACATCATCGATTTCCCGCTTATGCTTAGTAATTTGTTAATGAAAATTGATTAGATTAAGCAACTAAGACAAGTGTGTTTACCTTGTACCAACTTTTAAAAAATAAAAGAGTAAAATAATTAGCTTATTCACCCAACAGCTTGGATTAAGAGAGAGTATTTATCTTTAAAAAATTGAGTAAACTTCAATAGTTACTAGTTTGCTTTAAGTTATGAAAAATATTTCATTTTTGGCTCATGAAAATCATAATTCAGCCCTTCAAATATTATTTTATATACATAAACCATAATTAAAACTTCATTATCATTAGTACTCTCCTTAAACTCATCACTCAATTTATTTGCATTGAATGTTAAGAACAAGCTTGAAAATGACTTTCAATGTCTGTCCATGCTCTACACATACACCAAACCAAATCTCCACTAGATTTCAAGGACATTATTAGGCTTATTTAATCCTAAGATATTCAAATTTGTAATTCCATTCTCCCGTCTTCAACTTAGACTTCTTCTAACCATCTCTCTCCTCAAGCTCTTTAATAGCAATGTACAAATACAACATCAAGAATTCTTTCAAAACTCAACAAAATTTATTCAATTTTTGCACAATCAATATTATTTAAGTGCATATCCGCAAGTTTACCCTCATAATCAATTCTTCCATGAACATACATGAACATTAAAACGATCCAATCTAAAAAGTATGGCAACAAACTATAAATTTACATCAAAGACACCTACTTAAGTCAAACGAACATACAGATTCAACTAAATCAAGATGTGAAGGTTAAGGGCTTCACTTTCTAACCACATAAACAAGGCTGCAGATAGTGAGGGTGTTTGGTGGTGGCGTGCTCATGCTCCAGCCAGCGAGTGGCGGCATGCTGGGTAGGGTGGTGGCAGGGTGGAAACTTAGTTGTGGTGGCGGCATTGGGGGGTCGAACAAGTTGGTGGCAGCCTAGCAGGGTAGAGAGAGTGGGATTGCAGTTTGGGTATGGATATTTTTTTCATTTCATCCCCTTATTGCCACATAGTTGTCTCTCTTTTTTTTTTCCTTTTTCCTTAAAACATTGAGCTTATTCTCTTACTACTCTAACCCTAATTAAACTCTCATTTAACCTCCATAATTATGGGCTTTGAATTGGGCTTTTCCATCTCCTCTAATGACTACACAAAATTCAAGTCTTCAATTGCTATTTAGTAACTTTGATTCTTACATTTTATTTACTTATTTTTTACATATGTGTTTAACCTGTTCACTTGGTTGGTCATTATTGTTTTATTCTGATTATGCTTACATAGACAAAACATATGTACTGTTTTAGTTAACATTCTTTATTGAAAAAATAAAAGATATTCATATAACTATTTTAACCATATTTCTGAGTACAGTAGTTTGTATTATGTATAGGCATTGGATGATTTTATACAAAGCATTACGAAATCTTATATGGAGACCACTTTACCAACTCAACCTATAAGTGCATAAATACTTAAAATGTTGAATTGAAATGTTAAAATGTTGAATTGAAATGTGAATGCTCAACTTGATTAAATTATGATTAGTTAAAATCATTAACTTGTACTAGGTTCAAGATATTACATAGGGCATAAAAGAAGAATAATAAGGATCTTCAAGACTGCCTAAATGGCAGAAAAATAGCTACCAAACAATAGAGGTTGGTATACACACCAATGAGAAGCGGCCAACTCTCGGACAATAGGGGCGGTAGGTCCAATGTTTGGAGGAGAGAACCTCCAAACAAGGGAGTTGGTACTAATAAGATCATCCTTGATTTAGGTTCAACCTTTGATATAGATATTTTGAGCACTTGTTTTCCTGAGAAATCTAAATCCCAAAAATTGATGCCTGTGATGAAACCATTGACCTTGAGGAGCATAGAATGCTATTGTCCCTAAGGTGTACATACTGCCTTTTCCATATAAACCTAAGTTGTTTGCTAGTCAAGTTGTTCTATGCATGTGCCCTTTAGCCTTACTAAAAAGTGCTACACATATTTAGTTCAACAAACTTCACACTTCCTCTGTGGAGTCATGGGAGTACCTGAGAACCACGTTCCCAACACACTTTATGGGAAGCATGGTGCTAGAAAATCCAATTCATCACTCTTGAACATAATTTAAATAGATGGATAGTTTTCAACAGCTTCATACTGAGGTTTAATAACGAGTGTCTCTGCATCACATACTTGGATATTAATATGATGTAGCCCTGGTAATCGTCAAGAATAGGGTGTGATAGATCCAATTTTTAGGTTATACCTACAATGGAGGAACTTTAAAACCCTTTTAGAAGTCCTTAAAAAGGCAGAAGGATATCTCTAGGCAGAATTTACAGGCAAGCCTCAACCGATAGAGTTTGATAACGGAGAACGTAAGCACCTAAAAATGGCATTCTATTTTAATAAGCCTAATGATGAAAATAATAGTCCAATTTGAACTAAGGGCCTAACGGATTGGCAGTCTAAAAATAAATAAGTAGGAAAAGGAGAAGAGCCAAAACGTGGGGAGATCTAGCCCAATGGGCCAATATCCACATGAACTCAACCGGGTTACTCTAGAGATAGAGCTCGCCCAGGTTCTCTCCTTCTTTTGGCTGAAACCTGTTCCTGTTAGGATGAGTCAGACAAAATTTAATGCAAATTAGAATTTCGAGTCTAATTAAATTAGTTATTGCTAATTAATGAGAGTTTCAGTTTATCAAGACAATCTCAAGCTTAACCAAAACAGGATTAGGTTTTCTTCTCCTAGTCTGATTCACATAACCTCCTCAACAACTAGAAAAAAGGCGGGGTGACCCCTAGGTTAGGGTTCGTCGAAAAAACCATTAAGATTGGCATTGAGCTAGGGAAAAAGAGAGTTAAGACCTTTCTGCTAAATGAGAGAAATAGCAGTAGAGGAGAGTAATTACATCCATTCTATAAACCGCCCTCTGTTGGGTTCCTAAGGATTTAGGTAGGGTTATCTTGAAGGCGTACTTTATAACTTTCTCCCCTTTTTTTTTTTAATACTTTCACGAAATGTAGTTGATTACAGTTTGGCAAAGATGTAATCTTTAAGATAGTTTCATCCCCAACCGTTGTAATATTTTGAACAATTTTACCTTTTTACTTATTTTGAATGACATTGTGCCTTAACTATGTGAATAATTCTAATGCTTTACATGAATGTGTATTAGGATGATCAAGCTTTAATTTTCGACATTGATTAGTAGAGTCCACCAATGATGAAGGGTGATAATAGGATGCATTCCATCATATCACCATACCATTGCCCCCGAATCTAGAGCCTTAGTTCCACACCAAGAAGTCAGGATGGTCCCCATACTAAGGATGGCTTAGGGGCCTTTCGAAAACCCTTTCGAAGTAGCTTCACTTTGTTCCTTCGGTGTCCTTATTGGTATGATGTGCTTCGAAAAGTGTCATAGCTTGTAGGTTTTCCTAAAAACTCATTGGCGACTCCATTTAGTTAAATACTAATATTTTTTATTGTTTATTCAGTATCTCTTCATACACTGCTAGACTAAAGAAAGAAAAGATTTGGACCAAGGCAGTACAATCTACCCAGACCAGAATCAGGGTATTTGATCTGACCCAGGAAACCGTCCTAGTTCTAGAATCAGACCTGCGCCCAGATTTTAGGTCAGGCTAAGGAAACAGTCAATGCCCAGCATAGGAAGAGATCTGATTCCACTAAGGATGTTTTTTAAGAGGACAAGATTTGGAACTCAATATGGAAAATTATCTTCATTATACTTGTATTATAAGACGCTACCTATCGAGAATCAACAATGTCTCTAGGCGAAACACTGATTCTACCCCTCGAGAAAGTGAGTGGTCACTAGGTGGGTCCTTTCAGACTTCTAACAAAGCAGGTAGTTGCTTCACCAACTCACAATACACTTTCCCGGTCCATACGACTCGTAGAAGCATCCAAAACATTCTAGTTATAACATGCACCCCTTAGGCAGCATACAAAGCATTGGGTTGTGAGAGCACTGTTCAATACCTAATGTGAAACCTTTATACATAGAACTCTTGTTTAGGTTGAAACTCACATGTATGATTTGGACAGCAGAGCGAACTCATATGACTTAACTTCTTTAGCTAAAAGGACTATGCATTGATACTACGAGTTTTAAAGCACTGAGATTAGGGGAAAATTGACTCTAGCAATTGAATTACGAGCTAAAATGGCCTATGCACAAATTAAGTTCTAACAGGCTCTTGATCCAGAATCTGAAAGTTTCTAACTCCAATTTGGAGTACCATTTTTTACCAAAAAGAAATCTTAGGAATTGGATTAGGAACTAAAAGAGAGGATTTGGTCATCTATGTCTAGGGTAAAATAGACTTTATGTCAAGCCTGGAACATGACAGGGATCCCTCAGGATCCAGATGGCAGAGTCCGCTAATTCGCATGCAAAAAATCTAGTAGAAAGTGTTGGGAAATTGTTGACCCCATCATTATGTAATGTAAGGTTTTGATGATAACAAACACAAATGGAATATACACTTGAGTGTGTTGATCGAACAAGTTCCAAATACTGTTTGAAAAACTTTGAAATTGCTTGATTAACCATGGTCGAAAACAAGTCTCAAGAAAAGATCCTCAGAATAGCTAAATGGCAAAGAACTTAAAGTACATCAAACATGGAGTACTCAAGGAATAGCTTAGGGAACAGTTCTGAGTAACATCGTACCAACAGGTCTTAAGAACAGTTCCTCAGAACAGCTGAATGGAAAAGAGCTTAAAGCACATCAAAGACATGAAGAACTCCAGGAACAGCTCAAGAAACAGTTCTGAGTAACACCACAGCATTGAAGTAACAAGTCAAGATCTTATAAATGTTGTTCGGTTGATTCAACAAGTGTCTTGGTCTGTCATGGATTTTATTTTTTTAGATTCTTGTTAATATGCCACTT
>NCQV01094233.1:3648-14348 GCA_002740545.1 Lophocereus schottii | reverse complement strand
TCGCTAGTGGCTACTTATTCATACTAGGCATAGATTTCTGAATTTGACTTAATCGACGAATGATTTATAAAGGGGGTGATTAGCTTGTGTAAGACCACCCAAACCTCCTTTCGAAAAGTAAAGGTAACCTTAATCACCAAGCCCACTTATTGTGGATAAATTGCTTTTCGATCCCTCAAGGTTTGGTGAAATGGTTTTTTGGAGTACAATACTTTATATTATCTAATTTCTGGGTCACAAATATTTATTTTTAGGTCCCTGAAGGGCTCCAAATGCAAATACTTCAAAGTTTTGGACTACTTTCCGAAACTAGGCTTATGTTTATGTTTGGACTTCTTATAATGACTTTACTAGTACTGGTCATCACAATTTACTATTTATATCATAAATATTATATTTTCTGTGGTTAACGGTCCACCATGCCTACATAAATAATTAAGACTTAATTAGGAAGTTTCGACCTTTACCTGAACTTAGTTGGCACTGGACTCCAGCGTTCCTCTAACTTCCGGTTTATAGCGAATGCTAATCTTAACTCCATCTTCCATAGATTAGGCACAGCATAGATCCATTTTGTTT
Organism: Lophocereus schottii; assembly: GCA_002740545.1. Taxonomy (NCBI): domain Eukaryota; kingdom Viridiplantae; phylum Streptophyta; class Magnoliopsida; order Caryophyllales; family Cactaceae; genus Lophocereus; species Lophocereus schottii. The sequence goes on along the minus strand of NCQV01094233.1, from coordinate 13,769 downwards.
TCTACCTCGGAGCATAGTCAGTAATCAAGTTTTTAATCTTTTTCAAGGATAGTGAAACTGTAATCAAGAAATTATCATATTTAAGACATAAGGTTCAATTGAATAATGTTCCATACTAGGAAACTTCTTTTATTGTAAGCTTAAAAGTGGAAATATCATAATGAAAAGCTTAAAGAGGAACTTAAGCTAAGATCATTACAGATGCTTGTTCATAGAGAAATGGAGAATCTCGACTTCTCGTTTACTCAAGAATGCGCAAATGACTGTGTGTCTTCTTAGCACTCAACCTCTCCTTTTATAGAGGGGATGAGGATACATAGGATACCCTAATGGCTACAGTACATATTGATTTTTTACATAGCTATAGTACATAATGACTTTTCGCATGGCTACAGTATACACTGATGACTATAGTGCACTGCTTTCTTCTACAAACTTGATACTTGTCAAAATAGTACAATAATGGGGCAACAACTTTTTAGAACTTTTTATGATGACAAGACTACTCATCATTATTGAGATTTTGCATGTCTTCATCTCTAATTATATCTTTCAGATCATCATTATCTGGATAATTATCAAAATCTTCATCTAATTGAAGATGCTCTGGGTCCCATTTCTTAAATAATTCCAGAAGATATTTCTTTTCTTTTTTTTATCAGAATTTTTAGTTCCAACGTCAAAGAGATACTCAAAGATATCTTCTGAAAGTGCTCCTTCTACCTTCATATATTCTTTGAACTCATTGTTATAGGCAAAGGTAGTATTTCCACAATGCATTTATGTTTTTTCTTTTTCAGTTAATCTCCAACTCTGTTGATAAATGTTGAAAAATCTAGTTGCTCTGGCTAAAGTAGGATCAGTAACTAATTCTCGTCAATCTAAAATATTTGAGGTACATTTTTAAGACCAACCAAATGGGCATTACTATCCATTCATGATGTCCTTGTGGTGCACTAAATGCAATTAGAGAAATATTTTCCTCATCCATTTTAATCTGCTAATAACCGCTTTTACAATCCATTTTTGAGAACCCAGAGGCTCCTCAGATTCTATTGAAATGGACAGTTTGGTTAGGAATATAATAACCATAAAAGACAGTATTATCATTAAACTTTTTATAATTGATTATCATTCTTGCATTTCTTCTTTTTTCTTCTGCATGATTTCTTATCATGAAATCAAGACCGGTGTGAGGACTCTTGCCATTGCTGATTAATCCTTTATCCAAAAGTTCTTTAATTCGTTTATCAAAATCCTGGATATCTTGGTATGTATACACCATTTGTTTAACTCAGATAATAATGTCGGGATTAATAAAGTGATTTTAGCAAATGTTTTATCTTTATCCCAAAACTTTAGTGGATTATCAGAATAGAGTCCTTTGCATAATTTCTCTTATTGTTAAACAATCTGCTCTTTAATAGATAACTCGAGTAATGATATTATTAATGCCACTTCTTGCTGTGTCGGCATTACGTTCTCATCATACTGGTTGCGTGTAAATTCAATTTTCTAATAAGTATAGCCTTACTTAATTGTTCAATAGGAACTGAGTGACCATTAATTGTGAATATTATCTAGTTTATGGCCTATGTGCATGGAGAATATAATCTCTGAAAATTATTTCCAGTGATTATGTCATGAGAGGGTTACAGTAGCCCATAGAACTGTTATAACTTATTGAACACCTCCTAATTCTATGGATAACCCTTCTATTACTTCATTGTTACTTATGATGCTATTATCTGCTATCCTCACTTGTAAAGGATTTTTAGCTCTTTTTCAGATAAACTCTGGAAATAATGATATTTCCTTAAAGTATGTAGAACAACCACTATCTATGTAGGTACACAACTCATATTTATTATCCCTATCGAACCATACATTTATTAGGAGATATATGCTATTAGCATTTGTGTTGGTGACTTCATAGCCTATCTCCATAGCCATGTTTTTGACTGATTCGTTTTCATAAATTGGTTCACTAATAGTCGTTTTGTACCCAATGAACTTTCTATCTAGACTCAAACTTCGGTCTAAACTGGATCTTGTAGATTTAAAACTCATTCAACTCATTTCACTAGTCATACTAATTGCATCATCTTTCTTAATTTCTTCTTTAGTTGATGAAGATCCTTCTTCCTATTCTGATCATGTACTCTTGCTTCTTAATAATTAGGGTTTAATGGTTATTTTTCCATTCTCATCAATTTTTATTACATTTTTCTTGTTGATTTTTGTAGGGTTGGCAAAGCTAGATATGCATGATATGTCAATCTTTATCTTTTGAGAATTAGATTTAATCCTCTGATTTTTTACATAGGGGTAGGACTTTTAAACTTTTCTGCTTCTATTATTGTCACCTTAGTCTTTGGGTCTATAGCATTATCCAGTTTGTAGATAATTTGTTAAAATATTCTTAATGGATATTCTTCTCTTTTCATATCCATCCCAACTGTTTTTTACTTTAAGGGATAGAAAATTTTTAGCAAATTCATCTTTTAGACTCACATAATATTCAGGTCGACAATTGAGTCCTATCAATCTATTGTATAAGTTGGTCTTAATTCCTGTGATAATTTGATTATTAAATTTGGTATGTCTAATATCACAGAGCAAAGTATAAAGATCATATCTTTGCCATAATATTGTAATGGAGTAATTTGAACTCGAACAATTCCGATATGGATATACCGATATTTTCTATCTTTATTATGCTTAAGGATGTTTTTCCAGTTAATAGGATTAACCTCCCCCACATCATACTCACAATCACTGATTTCAAGATCTTCTTCCATCATCTCGTATACATACTTGCTCTTTAATTGAAAGATGGATTTTTTATAGATCATGTCCTTTTGGATTATGGGAAGGACTCAATCTCCTTTGACTTCCTCATTATCATTTTCATTATCTACAACACATTCTTCTCCTTGAAACTCACCAAGACTAACCGAGTTATTTTTCATCATATGACTTTTTTCTTCATAATCACTTTCTTCATATTCATTGTCAAAGATAATTTCAACACATCCTTCGTTGTTATTTAGGGCTAGGTCTAATGCCTCATCTTCACTAAGCTCAATATAATCTAGGCTACCAAAAGTCTCGATAAACTTGTTATTCTTCCTATTCTTGCATTCATTAGCATAATGTCCTACTTCTTCGCATGCCTGAAATTTGCAGTTGTTTTTTCCTGTAGGATAACAAGCAGCTTTTCTAAAAAATCTACATTTTTTAAGACTTGATTTGTTATAATACTATCTTCTATATTTCTTTCCCCTTTGCTTATTAAAGCTCTTTTTCTTATAAAATTTTCTTTTCCCCCTAGTTTCAGGTTCTTTCCCCCATTAGTGAGGTAAATCCCAGCAAAGTAGGAATTGCTTCTTAATTTTCTTTTGCTTTGGAAATCAAGGCATTAATCACTGATCCATTTTCTTAAATAAGAGATTCTTGAACCAAGAGCGTCAATGACATATGTTCTTTCAAACCATGCCATGAATTTTTCATTAATTATGAAATTTATCGGATATGGCAATTTGTCATAGAACATACCAAGATTAGTTTCATTATACCCAATTTTGTAATAATATTGATTGAATTCAGTAATACAATTCTCTAGGTATCTCACGTCTCATAATTCAATATTGTTAATCTTTATTTGCCTTTTTTTTAGTTTTTCTTCAGAATCAAGTTTAGCTCTGATACATTATGTCTCTATCGCCTTACATAAATTTCTGAACATAGCAGCTGGTGTCTCCATCACTCTTAATATATTTTTACCGTCTTCACTTAATGAGTCGTATCAATCAGCTACAGCGCCAGAAAAACTATGTTCGATGTAGTTTAGTTAGTATTTAGGTTTAACACACTATTCATGCCTCTTTCAATAATCAAATGTTTCTTTTCTATTATGAGCTCAATCTATATTTAAGATGTATCCTGTTTGACTAATTAACGTATGACCAATTTCTTCAAAGGTCATGGTTTTATTTGGGATCCCAAAGGAAAACTTGGTTGTACGTCCTGCTAGAACATACTTAGGTCTTATAAAATGAGTATTTTTTCTAAAAGATGCACCAAATTCTTTAGGTTTAGGAACAACATTGTTAACTAGATTGGTCTCTATTTTACCTAAATCGAGTTCTTCACCAATTTTATTAATCTCATCTTCAATAGCCATTTTACCATATTTTTTATCTAATTTTCTTCTGACATCTTCTAATGGTAGTACATCAAGATCTTCTAGTTTAATAAGGTTTATCTGCTAGGATATTTCTTCTTGTGATTAAACATTATTTGTCCTTTCATTGTTATTATACAACCTGTCATGTTTATCACTAATTGCACCCTTGATCTTGTTTAATCTTTCGAATTTTGCTCTTTCTCAAATATTTTTTGTAGCTCTTCAAGAGTATATTTTTCATACTCCACCTCCTTTCTCTTTCTTTTCAGTCGATGATTCAACAGATTTTTCTCCCAGTTCTTTTTGGATTTTTGTATCTTGCAAAGGAAATTGATTTTTAGTTTTTTAGATTTTGGAAATAATATTTGTGCTAAAATGGAATACTAATAGTTGGTGTAGATTCTTCAGCTCCTTGACTTCAGTCTTAATTTTAGCTAAATCTGCTTTTAATTCTAAAATTATATCAGTGATATAGTTTAATTGATGGCTACTGGCGAAATGCCTTCTAGTTAGTAAACGATGTATGAATAATTAGGACCACGGCAAGCAGGTCATGATTCAAGCATTAATCACAGTTAATTAGTTTAATTAATTATTAATTAGCTTAATTATCTTAATTAATTTTTGTAACATGCCTCTGATACCAAATGAAAGAGGATAGAAAACACTACTAATGAGAAAATTTTCACATATACAAATTTTAGATTTTCGAAAGTGAGTTTTTAAGGATTGTGGTTAAAATGAAAATTTAAAAACCTCAAGGGTCTTGTTGCTATTTGGAAAACTACTTTTGGCAAGTTTGGCTCCAGAAATCATTTGCACCAAAGGTGGATGGACCAGAAAATCATTTCTAAAGTTATAGGCCCCAATAATTATTTACACCAAACTTTGGGGGGTGGACTAGAATTTATCTACCTATTTCCATAAGGGCTTGAAGGTTGAGGTTGAATATGGCCAACTTGCACCTAACGAAGCCTTGAGTTATTTTCATACCCAAGACTTATTCTATCTTCTTCGATCCACAACCACCTCTCAGTGTGATTATTCATCCCAAGTATTGGATGAAATCTCCTTTCGGGCATTTCATCGAACACTTTGTGGGTAGAAAATGAGACCCGTAAATAACTTAGAAATTAACGCAAAACAAGTTCACACTAAGTTTATTATGCCGTCCTAGCTCCTGATTCCAAACCCAAGTTGAGGAAACTACTTACCAACCATCATCTCAACAATCCAATAATCACAACAAGCATGCTCCAACAATCCAAAAAGCATGATCAAATAAGCTAAACAAACCAACAAAAGAGGAAAAGAAAGAGAAAGAAGAACAAACTTAGATTAATAGAATGAAAAATAAAAGTCTTCAAGATCTTCAATTAACAAAAATCCAAGAACCCAAATCACTCTTAACCTTAAAATTAAGCCTAGAAAGTGTTTAAAGTGTTTTTATAAGAGGAAAATCGAGCCCCTCGTAATTAGAAAAAATGGGTATTTATAGGCTAAGTAAACTGGAAAAATGCGACAGAAGTCGCCCTGGAGACACCCTAGGGCCATGGTGATGGCATGCCGATCATGAAAGCACTGGTCCTCGCCACCTCCTGGAAAATTACAGGTGGGCGACGGCCAGGCCGTCGACTATGGACGGTCGTCGCCTGTCCTGGTGCCTTGGAAATTTCATCTTTGCCTTGCTCACTTGCTCCACTTAGGCCTTCACGTGATCATCCTTACTGTCGCCTTGCCTTTTATAAGGTTTAGCTACCCATCTTCCTTAAACATCTTGAAATTATCTTCAAAAAGTCAGAAAAGGGATTAAAATAAGCTAATGACATTAGAAGAGACATTATATGGTCAAATCCCTCTAAATCAAAGGAGAGTTAGGGAAAATGAACCAAAAAGAGGACATGAGCTTAGTCACAGTTGGGGTTTATCAACTCCCCAGACTTAGCTCTTGCTTGTCCTCAAGCAAGCTTAGCTTGACACTGCACGAATGGGGAAGTCGATCCCTCAAGCACCCTTCTCAAGCATGGTGATAAAGGCAACTAACTAGCAAGGTCACACAATTAAGAAGTGACAAAGATAAGGTGAGGAAAAAAAATAGACATGATATTTCTTAAGGATCACCTCGCCTATAGGTGCATACCAAGCCTAGATGAGAACCTCAAGGCTAGAAAAGAGGTGGTGTGCTAATGGTGGGCAAAAGAGATCAGATAGAGCCTCGCTTTATGGTCAAGTGGTACTCTCCTCTCCAAGTGTTTAAATGCATTCATGTTTACTCTCATTGCTCAACCAATCATGTAAAAACCGTAGGCTTGGAGGAGTCCTCATCCTCTAACACTCGGGGCAAAAACGCATGCACCTTGATCAAGAGGGCTTTAAAAAAGGGTGCAACGGGGCTCTTTGGTAAATGTGAGAAGGGAAAGATCTTTTAGGATAAGTGAAGCTAAATAGCCTTAGGCTAGGGAGCAAGAACACTTTCCACAATAAGGACAAGGAAACATTGAACAACTTAAGAAGGGAGTTGATTTGATTTGGCATGAAAACCGTTTTACCAGCCTTATTTGCAAAAGTTTCTGTTCTCTTTTTTTTTGTTTTTTATTTTTTTCCTTTTTGCATAAAAGGAGGCTTGCTCTTGTTTTTCCCTCATTTTAGTTGTTTTCTTTCCTCTTTTTTTTGGAGCAAGCTCAAACCAAGGGACTTGATGCTAGACACTTAGTTAAGGACATTTCGGCTTTCCTTCTTTTCCCTTTTCAAACACAAATTTTCATAACATACACCCAATGATGATCCAACTCAAAAGCAAACCTCATAATTGTAAAAAGTGTTGCTCCACTAACCTCAAAAGCATAAGGGTAACCGATATAAATCAGCCAAGGGTGAAATGAGTGTGGGAACAACAAAGACAGACAAGGCTCAATGTGGGAAAGCAAAAGGGTCTAAACATCATTTAGGTGGCTTTTTAGGCTATGTGGCTTAAACAGCAAGACATGCCTCAATCATATCAAGTGATGCATATTGCCTAATGTGGTTTTGGAAAGGAACTAAGCCAAGTTCTAGCATTACAATCAAGGGTGAACCACACAAGAAGAAAAGAAAGAACCATTAAAGATGAGTGGTCACATGAGGGCTCAAAAACTCACCAGTCAAGTCACCGCGTGACAACTATTTACCGTGTGAGACAATCACTAGCTAGACCGCTCCAAATCAAGACCAAAAGAGCCTCAAAAGCAAAAGCATGCACACAAGGCAAAACAACTAGCACAGGAGTTCACTTTACCTTGCTCTAACAACCAAAACCAAAGCCACAACGCAAGTGTGAAACCAAGTGAATCAATCAACAATTTACACCATGTATTCGCATCATAGAAGGGTTTTTTTTCAAAATTTTTTCATTTTTTCAATTTGTTTTTCAAAGCAAAGGCAGATCAACAACAAGGAAAATGAAGAGTAGGGTAAGAAATGTACCTTGCAAGCTCCCTTCTCAACATTGCTTCTCACGATCAGAAAAAGAAAACAAATACATATGCAATGCAAAGGAAGATTCTACATGCTCTAAACTACATGCTCTACTTATGCAAGGCCCAAATATGCAATGATTCCTAAGACTGCAATTAAAGGAGTTACCTATCGTATATGAACACCTCTTAAAAAACATTTTTCATTCATTCACCAATCATACCATCAAGTAAATCCCACCAACAACTCAATCAAATCTAAAATGTCCCGAGAAATATCCCCCAATGACAATAAGACAACCCATTTCAAGAATCTCTCGCACCATAAGATCCCCCTAACACATGAGCTTACAAGCTTACCCCCTTGCTTAGGATTTGCATTGTCCCCAATGTAGAATCGTATAAACAGTGCAAAGGGTGGGGGAGGGGGCAACCTACAAAGCATCAATAGGGGCCGAGGGCCCACTAGGCTTCCAATCGGGTGAAGGGTAGGGTCAACCGCGGTGCTCATATGCATAGTAAACATTATGCTCCAAGTTCTGTTGCCGACGATCAAACTCCATTTGCCAGTGGAGCAACTCTTGTTGGGCTTATGCGTGTTGTTGTTGACGCTCATCTATTGCATCAAGTCTCAAGTTGAGGCAAGAAAAGTGATCATCTAAATATAGGTAGAAATTGGCTTCATTAAAGCCCAAAGAGCCTGCGGCATTGTAGCTCCTAATCATGGGGGTTCAAGCATCTCCTCAGGTGGAGCAGACCCCAAACATCCAGCACCTCCCTCTCCTCCACCCCCATGCCCTTCTTGGGGTGAAGAGGCATCCTCATCCACATCTATATTGGTATCATCATCACACACTCAATTGGAGGGGTCAAAGCAAGTGGTTTTAGAGGGGTGTGGGAGTTAAATGAGAAGTTGGCCATGGTGGTTGACAAAGAGCCGTTCACCCTCCATTTTGAACATCTCCATGTCAATGCAAGCGGCTAAATCTAATCACCCCCCATGGAACAACGGAGTTAATTTTCTTATGAGAGACTCTAAAATCCAAGCATGTGTAATAGCTGAAATGATGTCCCCATAAGCAATAGGGGACTTAGGAGAGGAAGCTTGAGAGACCATTTGACGGAGGGTGAAAGTTCCCGTATCAAAACTCTCATCATTGAGGATACACCACAAGAGAAAGATTTCACTCAATTGGACTTTGTTTTAGCTCTGGTGGCATGTCAAAATGGTGTTGGCCATGAGGTGGTGAAGATATCAGGGAGGATTGCAAATAGAAGTGGCCTTAGAACCACCAGCACTATAGGCTATATAACTCCCCGAGTTGTCCTTCACCACAGTATGCTTATCACATATGATTTTCGCCTAAAATTGTTGTTCATTGAAATTCTCGTGGGGGGGTCCAAACACCACCATGATGGAGCTTTAAACAATGGTCAAACTCTGATTAAAAAGCCGAAATTGGATGTGGATTGGTTGGTTTTCTTATGGGGTGTTCCAATTCACCTTAAGAGAGCTCAAAAACTCGCAACAGGGCCTCTCATACACCAGTTTCGTTATGTTCATGTAATCAACCCAACCCGCAACCTCAAACAATTTATTTAAACTTTCCAACGAGCCTAAACTCCTCAATATGCCAAGGTCAATGTACTTAGGATTGGTTATTCATCGACTAGTAATAGAATCATAACGATTGATTTGCTCTTGATCAACGAATTGCCATGCATATTTGTTTATAGCATGAGGGGGAGTAGGGTGGTTACCATGGGCCGCTTGGGCCTGGATTAGAGGCACATTAGCTGTGGAAGTGGGAGCGACCATTTAAGCACGCTTGGAGGTCCCCGAAGATAAAGGCCCAGATGCGGTTGTCTTCTTGCCCATGGTGAAATCGAGCCCAAAAGTCCTCAAACTCCAATAGTGATAGCACCCCAATCACTCCAAAGCAAGTAATCTAAATGGGCTATGGGGATATCCACTAGCAAGAGAGCACCAAATTAGAGAAATAAGACCTCAAAGGTGAAGCATTCTCTCTCCTCAAACTTTCATAGTGGTGAAATTTGTAGAGAGAGAAAGTGTTGAGGTGGAGATGCAATATGGTATGCAAATGGAAGCTTGGACTATGAGGAAGAAAAATCCGACAATAGAATGGCCGAAAAGTGGCCAGATTTAAGAGAGAGAATATTAGGGGCTAGGGTTTGAGTGGTGAGGATTTGTGTGATTGGTGGAGAAAGAAGGTGTTTTAATGGAAGAATAAGGAAGTAAAGGTGAAAAAAGTGAAGAAAATGGTGGAAAATAGTGAAACTTTGAGTGGGAGAGTGGTGGATTTAAGGGCTTGGGGATGGAGCTTTGAGAGGGTCTAGAGAGAGAAAATCGTGGGGGCTAGAGGATGGAGAAGAAGTGAAGAAAGAGGAAAAAAGAAGAAAGGAAAAAGGGAAAAGTAGTCTCCGGCCAGGCGATGGGCATCGCATACACGATGGCCTGC
>NCQV01094226.1:1630-11783 GCA_002740545.1 Lophocereus schottii | reverse complement strand
ACAATTAGAACTATGCTCATAGCCCTAGACATCCTAAGTGAAATCTTATTTTCAACGCATACAAAAATGTCATGTTCATTAAAATGAACGGCAAGATAGCAAGCATTAATCAAAAGGAAAACCAGTAGCATTTGACTCAAGAGTGTCATAAATCAGCGCCCTATTTTTCCTCAAGACACCAATGAAAAATGTTACAGTCACATATAAGCAATCTCAAACATTTGGTTTCATTTAGTTTGATGATTAAGCTACTGAAGCTTGGTTAACAAAATGGTCGTCAAGATATGCAGTCCAAGACTTTTAAACTCAAATTAGCTTGTTTAAGTGGCACAAGACAATGTTGTTGATAAAAGAACTCTTTCACACTTGGTTTTACACATAAGAAAAATACAACCTATACCTAATTCATTAAAAACATTATGCTAAACCATTTAAAACTGCCTAGCTTGCTTAAAACAGAAGCCCGAAAAAATCTCGCAATTCTAAAATTCCAGTTCTTTTCAAACTCACTTTAATCTTGACTAAAAATTAAGGTAAAATGTACTCAAATTTAGAGAACCGAAATTCAGTTACACAAAACACTAAGCAAGATCTAAAATTGGAAAGTGGAATGAAAAAAACAAAAATTTGTAAACTAGGCTATTGCTACCTTCCTCAACTGCTCTGCTTTTTGACTTCCATTAAAGCCCCCTAACCCTGCAGCCTTCGGCCCCTTCATTGCCCCCAAATAATGGCCGCCATTCACACCTTGAAACCGTTGGATTTATGATGGTGATAATGACAGCAATTGATGGTAAAGAGAGAGAGTAACGAGTGGAAAGGAAGGTGAGGGGACCATGCTCTGTTTTTGGGTTTTACTGGGCAGTGGAATCACTGAGGAGGAAAAAGAAAGGGGGTGGCTGTGTTGGAAATCACATGTGTTGTGCGTGATCTTTTCAGTAGGAAAGAAAGAGATGCAAGCTAAGGGGAAGAGGGGCGCTGCTAGATTGGAACTTGGGGGTCCAGTCATACATTTGGGCCAGCCCAGGAGAGGGAAAGAAGAGGGGAAGAGGGAAGAGGAAATCTGGGAGTTAGGAGAAAGATGGGGCCATGGGTCTGGGCTGGAAGGGAACAGCAGCCCAGACCGGGTTCTGGTGATGACTGGCTTGGGCCTAGTCTCTTTTTTTCTTCTTCCTTGTTATTTTCAATCTGATCCAACTCCTGCATTTGTTCGAGTAAATTTATTTAATTTTTCAATGCATTTTCAGTTCTTACAAAATAAATAAAACATTATTAAGATTCTAATTTAATAATTTATTTTGAGCAAATATCAGACAATAAAAGGGTGTAAAATATCATAATTTATGGTTGAAAATAAAGTAGCTTCACTTAGAAGATTCACTTCACAGAATGGAATTACAAGATTCTGGCCAGTTAAACATTTCTAGACATGACTGTATTGGTATAACACTAATTTGGCAAGGTGACTTTGATCAAAGGTTTATATATTAAAATCTTATTAATTCAACGATGAACTACACGATCAGATAGGTACACATATTATCATAAAAATCGATTTGGAATAAGATTGGAGCAACAAGGCCTAAAGCAGTCAACAAGCTCCTGGTCCAAAGGGCTAAATACTTTAGGAGGTTCATTTAGATCCACTCGTGTCAAAAACTTATTAGGTAACAATTGCTGATCAAGAAAGCTCATAACCATTTGGGTTGCTAGAAAACAGCTGCAAAATATGCTTAGCTAGCTATGCACCTTTAGGTTTGATTTACAACATTCAATGTTGTTTAAACCACTTCAAACTTGGGCCAGCTTGATTGAATAAAGCAAGATAATGCTCTTGCTAATTGAATCCTTTTTCACTTGTTTCCTGGCATAAACCATCAAGCTTATACCACAGTAAAAATGGGGGTTTTAGTAAATCAATTTTTGGGAAAATCAACTGGGCTAAATAGCCCAAATTAGCCATTTTGGGTTGGACTTCTTTAAGTATTAAATTAACTCTTTCAATTTCACAAACTCGTATTGGATTGCTTTTGTCTAAAAGCTTTCACATCAAATACAATAGGCTTACTATTTAGTCAACTAGATTGACAAAATTAGTTCAAGTGATCACATTTAAAATGTCTCACACACCACATGCAACATACAAATTACATAAAAGGGGTAGAATTCAACTGGAGTGAAGCTATTGCCCTGTTTAGCGAACCAGTCCCAAGATGAACCAGACTACTGAATCGAGCAGCAGGCCCTTCTCCTCTCATCTCTCTTCCAAACAAGAAACATACACAACAATTATTTTACTAAGGCTATTTGGCTTAGCTACATCACTCACATCATAGCATGTATGCCAGCAACATCAGTAAAAGCAACACAACAATAATAGAACCACAACCACCCATGGTTCATAATTCAATTCCCGGCTACTTTTTTCTGGCTTGCTCTTGCCTCAACATTGCTTCAACCTTCCTGATGTTTCTGCAGCTGTTGTTCAATTCCCCTTTCTTCTTCGCCCTCACTCACTCTCTCTACTTGCTCTCTTCTCTCTCTAGATTGGTGGAATCATTGGTGGATATGGGGGGCTTAAGAATAATGGATAGATCTTCTATTAGGGAGTAAGAAGAAGTTTTAGAAATTTTTTTGCGGCTGAGTCTATCGTGGCTCCTCAAGAAAACACCTGATGCTTGCTGACCTTTTTAGCTCAAATCCCTTTTTTGTGCTAGACAAAAAATATATTTGGGCCTAAACACACCAAGCCTAATTGGTTCCGACATCAAATAGTCCAATACAACTTCTTTAATCTTGTCTAGTCGCACCTCGGCCTATTTTCAACTAGCACACTAATTTCACGTAATCAATAAAATATCCCAAATATTAATTCACGTGAATGTTACACTTGATTAGCATGCAAAATTAGTCTAATATAGTTAATGTAATAAAATAGAGGAAATAAAATTGTAACACTAATAATAAGCTTTGATTGAAATTCCTTGGCTATTACACTTTCCTCCCTTTAAATGAGTTTCATCCTCGAGATTCCAAAGTTTATGGTATAGCAAAACATAAGATTCACATACACATGGCGCAATCCACACAAACTCAATAGAAGATTCCAAACCCTTACTTTACAATTAAGTATATACTTCAAATCAGAAAGAAAAATTTTATGGCATCCAACCTCCTCTTCGCCAATCCTCCTTAAGCGTCTACTAACTCTGTTCAGGCGCCAAGGACAAAATGGCATATAAGATGGGAAAATGAGTTGGCATGAATATCTATATTAAACTTATTTTAAATAAACTCCAATTTTCAATCTTAGACCCTAAACATTTGGCACAAAGATGTTTATTCATGCATCGATATAAGTTGATGTCTAAAGAATTTTGCATTCACAAGTAATCATAACCATCAATGTCATAGACAAATGATTCAGTTTCATTCTAAGGTATAAAGAAATCCAATCATTTTAGAATCCAATCAATTGAAAAGGGGTCCTAAATCACAACAAAATAATAAGGGCATCACATAGCATCACATAACATCAAGCCAATAATAACAACATTTAAAGGACATCCTTGAGTGCAATGACATAACATTAAACAAAACTTAACACTCCAAGAATCAAGAATAATCAAAGCATTAAACAATATTACATGTATACAATGAGCAAATTGCTAGGTGTAGTACATGGAAACACAGAAGTAGCACATAGAACCAAGCAGGGCAAGATAGCACCCAGAGTAATGAGAATGTTGCACAACACTAGTCCAAGCAACAACAATCGTAAACTAATAGTGACATTGACACGGTAGCTAACAAAGGCTCGATCATTCTTCCCTTTTATGAAACTTAAGCTCAAGCTTGTGACCTTTGTATGAAACTGCACATACGTAAATCATATTCATAGGCAAATAAAATAACAGACTTATAGATATGACGCTTAGCTATCATTTTGAGAAGAGATGTCATTTATAACGAATTAAACCACATAAAATGAAATTAGGAAGTATGTAATGCATGACAACTTAGTCACATCATATCCAAAGTTACAATCAGGCATGACAACATTCATATTTCACAGCTCATTAGTCGAGTAGTTACCTCGAACTCTTAAACTAATGCCTCAGGTTATACTTGCAACTATATTTAACAAAATGGAAAATATCCGGCCATAACACATAGCTAACAGAACAAACAGACAAGGCAATCATGATAGTTTAGCTGATGGGAAGTCCTACCCTATGCTCTCCATATGAAACTGGTTATGTCTAAATTATGAGAACATGTAAATAAATCGAGATGCTCATAGACATGTAAATGTTAATCCTTGGTTCGAAGAATGGTGGAGGTAATATGCAAAATTATAGCATGATGACCACAAAACATGGTAACCAGAATGGAGCAGAGCCACACACAATAACCACGATACAGCAAAGTAGCAATGGTAGTAAGAATAATAAGTAACAAAGCACAACTCTAGAATTTCCTATGAGAATGACCACAGAGTACATGAAACTTAACGTGTAAAACACAAAACAAGATAGCTCAGTCATGTCATACTAAGACACTCAGTTGAGTTATGCCAGTGGTCATTTTACAAACATTCTCATTCATAAACCTTAGATTCTTACTTTAACTATCGTTATGCCTACCCTAGCATGCCATCCGACCACACTTAGAATACAGAAAGGTAAGAGCATGCAAATGCAAGCTTCTATGGTCACATCAACATGTTACTAGATACATGAGTAAATGGACACTAAAACAATAGATGAGGAACCACAGGTAGTTTAGTTCAAATAGCAAATAAGCAATCCCATCTCTCCGCCCAACAAATCAACTTGAGTAATTCATCCAATTCAATGATATGCATAAATACACCTAAAGGTTAGCAGATAACAGGATATTAAATTACTTGGCAATTCATTCATACAACTTGTCTAGGGTTGCTCTAAAATCAATCTAAATAACCATATAAGGTTCTATGAGCTTTACCTTGCACATATTGTCATATTTACCCTCTAAAATATAGTGTCATGGTACTGTCACCCAGGAAGACATCTAGATGAGTATAGACGAGTGTGAACCCACTTTGCAACCTATGATCAAGGATAAGCCTTGAGGCTTTCCACAAAAGTCTTTAGAAGTTGGTCGCCATGAACAACTCTACATTCTCAGGTGTAACTCCCAGCTTATATCGCTATATGAAATAGTTCCATGAACAAGATAGTGTGTTTAGACAATCGCAGGGGAGCGCCAAAGCTTAGGCTTACTAGAGTGGTAGTTATGCTGGCACTTAATGCATCGAAAAGATAGGCTTTTACCACTAGTAATGATTTCAAGCTAAGGATATCAGCATTGATAGCCTTATAGATATGCCTACATGCCTATAAGACACTTCTATTTCGAAGGTGGTCATGAACTATAAGAACTCACAACACAAAAGGGAGGTTCACTTGTAGAGTTATAGGAATCTCTATTAGTACTTCAGAAAGCATTCGTAACATATAGGGCATTTACCCTAATAAGGGACGTACATGGTTGACAATTCTAAAGTATACAGGTTCTTCCTCCCTTTTTCTTTCTAGGTGTATTGGGGCATAGACAACTCAGAATGCTACAGGCCCACATGAAAATAGGACATAATCAACTTGATAGTAACAACAATGCATAGGGAAGCGAAAAATACATTGCATAAGCAGAACTTGCCATGCATAGAACAACAATGATAGTGTACAATTAATCAACAACAACAGTACAAAATGGCAGAAATACACTTATGCAAGGGTTACTAGGTTCCACCACTATCACCTAGATTTGTATGTATGCCTATGAAAATCTCAATCCGCTTAAGCAATTCTGAGTTTGCAGGAAGAAGGTAACATCTAGCAGGGTTTTTAAACATAGAAGGTAAGCTCTAGTTCATTTCTTAATGGTTCATCATTAACAGATATAGCATGACATACAACTACAAATAGCATCCAGCCGCATATAGGAACACATACTTATAAGTCTAAGCCCATGTATTATCAAAGAACAGATACAAGTTTTCAAATGCAAGGCAAAGCCTAATTCAATAGTTAGAATAGACTTTAACACTTCAAAATCTTTGGGTTTCGAGAATAACTACTTCTAGCCTCTTCTTTACCAATTTTTCAGTATGACTGCTCTTCCTATTATATGGCCCATGGAGCAAACCATACTGGGGGCAAAAAATGGCCTTAGGCTTAACCATTTTCAACTTTTGAGTTCAAAATCAAGCATATCTTCAACTATGTCATCAAACATCCATGCATAAAAACATTTACTAAAAGAGCTAACACTTAGCTAACTCAAGAGAGCACAAGTCATTTAGCTCATGGTCTAACACATGTATCACTTTTTCAATTAATCAGTCTACTCCAAACACATAACAATCAATCAGACACATCAGTTAGCACATCAAAAAAAACATTTACACTTAGAGATAAACCATATTCCATATCGTCATTCAAGAAGTGCCAAAATAGCTATATGAAATGTAAGATATAGGTCGCGACCTATGGTCACACTCTGATACTATCTTGAACACCCCTACCCATAGGCTAGAAGTGTTAGTGATTCCTTAAAGTTTGGAGCGAAATGATAAAATTCCGCCCAAAAATTGACTATAACCTAGGCTTTACTTTAGCTACCTACAATAATGAAAAGCATAAAAGATATATCTGAACAAGTTTAATGGCTACACATAGAAGACCACAACTCTATGAGCGATGTGGCCGGAATACATATCTGAAAAATTAAACAGAGAAAAAAAACTAAAAAACGCAACTCAACGGATCACACATTCAGAATAATGGGATTTACATCCCGAAAACATCCAATTATGATGACCAAAAAATGAGAATCTACTCAGATGGTTGGCTTACGCTTTGCCAGTTAGAGCGATAATTAGATGCCATGAAATGCATAAATGCAAATGTTAGGCTTACGTGCGCTCAGAGGAGCTCAAAATCTTACATGATACATCATTCCAACTCCTAAATTAAAACACACATGAAGAGGTCCTTAACACCAATTAATAAGAACACTTCAGACAAAACAGATAATCTCATGAAGTTCAGTAGTGTCCATATGGTTTGTAAGAACCTAGGTAAAAAGGAGAAATAGAGAAGGGATGAGCTACCACACGCTCAGTAGTTAATTCGCAATCCCGAAAGCGAAAGCAATTACACACAATGCAATAAGTAGTAATCACATCGAATTCTTACTTAATATAGCATATTAAGCATTCACGATCAACAAACAAGTAGCTAATCTTTACTATGACCCAAGAGCAGAAAGGAAGTAGCCCATTCAGCTCCTAAGTGAGCATTTAAAATCAAAGGGGTTTATTTAGATGATCAACGTGAGCTCTTTTAGCTTAAAACTGAAAATAATGATTGAAAAGGAGTGAAAACTCTTATTTAAACCAAATTAGACTCTTGTAAGACTCATTTCAAATAGATAAGCTGATTTTTTTATTTAATAAAAGCCTTTGAAAGAGTACCTCCACTTTTCAAAACTTTTGCACTGGCAAGTGAGAAAGAGTAGTTTCCAACTCATCATAGGTAAGAAATCACTTTTTGGATATCGAATTCACATGTTAGTGATCTCTTCAAGTGAGTCTCATAACTCACGACTTGTGGTGGCCCTGAAGCCTTTTACAATCACTAGACATTGACCCTTGCCAAGGTCTACCAGTATATCCACTTCTAGCTCTGCTCCTTAGGAATTAGGGTTCCCACGTACTGGGTCCGTTCCCTAAACCGTGTCCATACAATTAGCACTATCCTCATAGCCCAAGACATCTCAAGTGAAATCTTGTTTTCAGCACATATGAAGATATCATGTTCATTAAAATGAATCGTAGGATAGCAAGTTTTGATCACCAGGAAAATGAGTAGCATTTAACTCAAGAGTATCACAAATTTGCACCATTTTTTTCCTCAAGCACCCTTGAAATCTTTTAAAAGTGTTACAGTCACATATAAGCAATCTCAACCATTTAGTTTCATTTAGTTCAATAAGCAAGCTACTGAAGCTTGGTTAATTAAAATGGTAGTTAAAACATGTAGTCCGGGAAACACTTTAAACTCAACTTAGGCTGTTCAAGTAGCATAAGATAATGTTGTTGATTAAAGAACTCTTTTACACTTGGTTTCACATGCAAGCAAATACAACCTATACCCAATTCATCAAAAACATTACGGTAAACCATTCAAAACCGCCCAACTCACTTAAAATGGAGGCCCAAAGAAATCACATAATTCCAAAATTTTAATCCTTTTTAAACTCACTTTGATAAAGCAGCTTCACTAAGAAGATTCAGTTCATAGAATCGAAACTACTAGATTCTGGCCTACTAAACATTTCTAAGACGTGACTGAATTAGCATAACACTGAATTAGAAACGTGATTTTGATCAAAGGCTTGCTTATTAAAATCTTATCAATTCAAAGACGAAGAACTACATAGGCAGATTGTTACACATGTTATCATAAAAATTGATATAGAATCAAATTAGAGCAATAAGGCCTGAAGTTGTAAGCAAGCTCCTAGTCCAATGGAGCCAAATGCTTCAGGAGGTTCATTTGGATCCACTCTCGTCAAAAAGTAATTGGGTAACAATTGTTGATTAAGAAAGCTCATGGCCATTTGGGTTATTAAAAAATAGCTATAAAATATACTTAGCCAGGCAGGCAGCTTTAGGTTCGATTTAGAGCATGAAATGCAGTTTAAATAACTTTCGAACTTAGGTCGACTTGATTGAATAAAGTAAGATAATGCTTTTGCCAATTGAATCCTTTTTCAATTGTTTCCTAACATAAATCATGAGCTTACACCTTAGTAAAAATAAGGGTTTGAGCAAATCAATTTTAGGAAAATAAACTGGGCCTACCCATTTCAATATGCCTTGATCTTGTTTAAGTGTTAAATTAACACTTTCAAGTCCGCAAACTCGCATTAGATTGCTTTAGTCAGGAAGTTTTCAGATCAGATACGATAGGCTTAAAAGTTAGTCAATTTGATTGATGAAATCAGTTCAATTCATCACATTTAATAAGTCTCGCACACTATGCACAACACACAAATCACATAAAAGGGGAAGAATTAAATTGGAGTGGAGTTATCGCCCAGTTCACAGAACTAGTCCCAAGCTAAACTAGGTTCTTAAACCAAGCAGTATCCCCTTCTCCTCTCAACTATGTCCCAAACAAGATACATATGCAATAATTATTTTACTAAGGCAATTTAGCTAAGCTACATCACTCACATCACAGCATGTATACAAGGAACAACAGTCAGAACAACACAAAAATAATAGAAGCACAACCACCCATAGTTCACGATTCAATTTTCGGGTCTTCCTCACTAGCACCGCTGCAATTCCTCAAAATCTCATCAATTAAATCAATATCTATCTCAAATTCGCCAATATTTACTCAACCACCATAATTGTGGAAGATAATTTTCTTGATCATCTAGTAATCTTTAGGGTTTTATAGATGTAAATTCTGAATCGTAGCTTGGAGTGTAGTGTGAAATCTTTTTTTTGGGTTTGTTAGGTTTCACAAATCATTCAAGATGCACAACTTAGGGTTAATTCATTGTTTGAATTGTTTGACGAAATTAAATATATAAATATGGATTGAAATCATATGAGAAACAAAATGCACACATCACTTTCGAGGTGAATTCCAAGAAGGGGAAAGGATGAATTCCAGCCATCTATAGTATTTCTCTCCTTTTTTCGACTTGTTTTTAGCTTTTATTATTCCATCTTCTATTTTTCTTTTGTGTACAACTAATTGCTCCAAAATAACTCAAAAATATGTTAAACCTGGTTGTAATTAGTTAGTTTTCACACAAGTGGTATGTTAATGCCTAATAACGAAGTTTAATAGCATGCTTAGTGGTAAAATTTTCCAATGGCATTTTTGAATAAAATTGAAAGTTTGATGGCATTTTTGGTTAGGAACTCCCCATAAATCAAACCAAAAGTTTCAATAGATTTTGAATATTAAGCTACAAATAAACTCCTAACCCTAATTTCATTTTCACCTTAAGGCACATCCATAGAACTTCCTCCCCTTATTTAGAGGTCATTTTGTTGAAGTATGAAAGTGGGTATTGTCCC
>NCQV01094203.1:10240-33486 GCA_002740545.1 Lophocereus schottii | reverse complement strand
GGATGTCCTGATTATCCCCAGCCCCTCTCTTCCCTTGGCTCCCTTAGGAGAGCTCGAGGAGGGAGATGGATTTGATACCGATGCTAGCTTTGATGATCAATGTGGCATATTAGTTGAATCAGAATATATCTTTTCTGAGGAGCATTCTTTTAATGAGCCTTCTGATATGGAGTTCAGTGAGGTTACACCTCACATCGAGTTGAATATCCCATTTTTGTTGAGCCTACCCTTGACTTAGCTCCTACCCCTTTCATTTCATCCCTTTCTTCTCCCCTTCCCTTTTTCCTTCCTTCTCTAGACCCTCCGAAGTCTGCTTTTATGGAGTTTGAGACTTTGGTGCTTGGCATCCCTTGTCTAGATTAGCTTTTTGATGATAGTAACATAGACAGACTCGAGGATCACTTTGAGGTGAAGGGCTTAACTTTAAGCCATCTTGTGAGCTTTGATGGTCACATTTCATTTGATTGGTGTTGCCTTAGTCCTCTCCCATCCCCCTTTAGAGATGTGGGACTTCATTTTGGTTATTCAGACCACTCTCGATGGTCTTTGCATTCATGTAACCATATTATTGTTAGACCATTGATTAGTGCATCTGATTTTACTTATGCATATCTCTCTTCTGATTGAGTTGCGAGCTTTGATAAGCTCAAGAGAGCCTTGAGTTGCATTCCATTTATGCACTTGATTTGGGCTACACCTTATGTTTCTAACTATGTTCAATTTTGTGAGGAATGTTCCCAATTGTTTGACAAGTTCGAGCTGTGGTGGGTTTCGATAGATAGTAGCTTATGAGTAGAGATGGAGCGGCTAATGCTCTATGGTCATCCTCGACATCATTTGAGTGAGGCATTAGTTTGGGTACAATCAGTATCCAACGTAGCATGATCGTTTCTCGCCCTTCTCTACTCGTATTTTTTATTTCTTTTCTTTTTTTTTATGCATGGTTGTGGATATTTAGGATTGTGCTTGTGCGGGTGATCGATGTTGAGGAGAAATTTGGAATTTGTTGAGCTGAGTCAGCCATGACCACCCTTGGTTGAGTTATGGTGTATTTTATTTTGTGGATACTTGTTAGTTATGGATATCTAGGATTGTGAGTAGTTATGGATATCTAGGATTATTTTTGTATGAGTTGTGTGTTTTGTTTCCTTAGTTTTGTGAGTTTTGTTTTCTTTGGTTTTGTTTATGTTTCGTACTTTGTTTTTTGTTCCCTTTTTGTTGTTTTAATGGTTTTATTTTAGTTTTGTATTTTGTTTTTCTTTTCTTTTGAGTTCTGGTTTGTTTCATGTTTGCTTTTCTTTTATCTTTTATTTGGTAGTTCCTTATTTCTATTGGGTATTTTTGTTTTTTTAGTGTTTTAGTTGTGTTTTAGTTGTGTATTGGTGGTATGTTTTGTATATATGTGATTAGTGCTTTTTTTTTGTTTTATTGGTTTTATATTTTGTTTTTCTTTTGTCTCTTGTTTTGTTTAAGGTTTCTTTTTGTTTAGTTTGGTACTTAGTAGTACCTTGGTCTTATTTTGTTTCTATTTTAGTGATTATTTGTGCTTTGGTCTCGTCTTGTTTTGGTTTGTTTTGGTTTTTGCTTTGTTTTGTTTTAGAATTGGTTTTTCTTTTGCTTTCTGTTTTGATTTTGATTTTGATTTTGGCAATTTTGTGTTTGGTTTTGTTTTTGAATTTTGGTGGTGTCCTAGCTTTTATATACTTGTAGACTTATGTTGGTTTTACGATTGTATAGCCTATTTGTTGCTTTTTGGCATCTTAGTTCACACAATAAGGACATTATGAAGTTTTCATGTAGGGGTGAGGTGCCTATTTGTATATTTTTTTGAAAATTTTAAAAAATATTTGGTTTTTCTTTGGGGTTTTGTGTGCTTTTTTGGGCTATTGTGATCCTGTCTCGTATGTGTGATTTTGTGCTACCTTGCTCACTTTATCGTCAATTCTTCGAGTCTTGTTGTTAAGTTGGCATATGAACTCTTTGTTTATCGAAGTTGCCTCCTGTGCTCTTGTAAATGCGAAAGAAAAGAAATAAAAAGAAAAAAAAGCCTAAAAATGTGAATAAAAACTCGGGAACCAATGTTCATAGCCACCATCTTTATTTCATATCCTTAGTTAACTTGAATATGTGCTATTTTACTTGATTACACATTTGTTTGGCAATGAAATGAGTACTTTGCACAATTGAATAAAATCCCTTTTAGGGAATGTCCAAATATTTGTAAGTCAAATGGGTTTAGAATGTGTGTGTTATCGTTCTTGGAAAAAAGAAAAGAAACAACGAGAAAAAGGGAGTGAATAAGGCAATTAGGCAAGGAATGGGGATCGTGTAAATGTTAATAACTTGATTCATAAGAGTTGATGTACGTTTGCACATGTACCAAGGTGTACATATCATTGTATATTATGTGTGAGATGAAAAATGAGAGTCGAGATGCTTCTTTTGACTTGGATGTCTTCTAATTGCACATTCTATTTCTACATAGTTTGATGATTTGGTTCGTAGGATGTTTGTAATTACCTAAATTATGTACATAATTTTCCTATTATTTGTATATATGTTCATGTTTTGAAAAAATGAAAAAGATTTTCCTTTATTTTTGAAATAATTTTTATGGATATTTCACTTGAAAATCTTCATGAGACCTCACTTGTCCACTTGGGAAAGCAAGGGGTTTAAAGGGCTTGTTGCATATGCTAAATGCAACTGTGATTTCTACGAAAGTGAGTTAGGATCTTCTTTTTCTTATTTTCCATTTCTTTTTAGATAGTTTAATTGTTTTTCTCAAGGACGAGCAAAGCCTTGGTGTGGATGTATTTGTTTGTACTGAAAATAAGATATTTTTATAATACCTTTACACCTAAGTTGTGCTTAAAATAATTATTATGTTTCGATTTTTAATTGATTTTATTTGATTTTGTTTTATTTTTGTAGGTGTTGAAAATAAGGACAGTTATCAAAGAAATGATGAAAAGAGAGCTCGAAAAAATAAAGCAAAGTAAAAATCCTAAAATCTACCCAGCCCCCCTAACGGGCCTCTCACATGATCTCCCCCTTCCCCCTTAATTCACCCTCTCGTCCCTCTACTGAACGGTCGCCCAACATGCCCCCCATCTCAACTTTATCTCACTTTCTTGCTCTCTAACTCATCTCTCTCTTAATCTCGCATGAACCAGCAATGTTGCCACCATCTTTATCCTCATCCAACACCGAATCCCACACCACCGTTCACACAGCATTAGCCAACACATTATGATCATCACCATCCATGTCAGGGGCGAGATTAATGACCAAGATGAAGCCAGCTCGAGTATAAATCAAGGTTGCGGTGCATTCAAGAGGTAATATAGGTTTTAATTAGGCTTTCTTGTTAGTGTAATTTTAGTTTTTAGAATTTCAGGGTTGAATTTAAAGTATATTTTACAAATTTTACGATTTAATTTGAGTTTAGTGTTTAGATTTTGGTCTTCTCATCTTCAATTTTGATTTTAGATCTATGTTGCAGGTTTTGAATTCATGTAATTGGGCTTAATTTTGTCAATTTTGAGTTGCATTCGTGAGGATTGTATGAAAGTTCAAGAGTTGGGCTCGATTTTGAGGGTGATTGATGCACGGTTCAAGGCCCTATTTTTGTTCTGTTTTTGTTATGCTCGAAACTAGGTTAATGGCGATTTCAGCATGATTGAAAAATGTCGGTTTAGTTTTTATGAGCTCTGTTGCTATTTGAATGTGGCTGAAAAAACATCCGAAATTTGCCTCCCCTATTTCTATTCTGTCATGCGCTAGCTTGCCGTTCTTGTTTATTTTTTGTCTTAGTGCTCTGATTTTTAATGATAGGGTTGTTAAGATTCAACTGATCTTGCACTTGAGTTTTCGTTGTTGTTTAAGGTGCTCTGTTTTCTCCCTTCCTAATTGTGTTCTTTTGGGTTTTCATGCTTGGTTTAGTGTTAATTACTTTTAATTATCAACTATTCCTCTTAATATTTGCTATTTTGTTATCATTAGCTAGATATGAACTTAGGCCTTAGTCCTATTCCCCTCCCTTGCCCTTCTTGCCTCCTTCATTTGTTCTGCCTTCTTTGCTTGCCTCTGTTTGTTCATTTCTCCATTTTAGTGGTATAACTCTCATTTGGGGTTGTGTTAGTGATGGATTAGTACTCATTTGATTGGAGTTGATATCATTTGATGTTAGATTTATGGGAGGTGGTGATAGGGAAACTTTAGGGTTATTTATTGACTTTAAATTCATCTTAATTGCTTATTGTGATCATGTAAACTGATAGTTACTAGGCTTTTATAGATATAGCTATGGTTTGTTTAACTTGGAAAATTAGTTACTTAGGTTGATTTAAAATTTAGTGACCTTAATCTTATACACATCCCTGAGGGGATGACCCTCAAGTACTATGACGATAGTCGCATGCTTACAACTTTATTTTACATTCAAAATTCTTATACATCGACTGCATGTAAACTCGATCTCCTGGTGAGTGTAGGTGTTATTTAATTTATCAATAGGAACTTAATGACTATTTATTGTGAATATTATCTGGTTTATGATTTGGATGCATGGAGAATATAGCCTTCGAAAATTATTTCTAATAATCATACCATGAGAAGGTTGATCAGTAGGTCATAGAACTATTATAATGCATTGGAATCTTCCTATCTCTATGGATAACCCTTCTATGGCTTTCTTATAGTTTATTATGCTATTTTTAGCTATCCTTACTTATAAGAATTTTTGGTTTTTTTTCACACATAAGTTCTAAAAATAAAGACTTTTTTCAAAACAGACAGAGAAACCACTATCAATGTAGGCATACAATTTATATACATTATATCCCTCTTAGCATACATTTATTGGGATATAAATGTTATTAAGGTTTGTATTGGTGACTTCATAACATATTTCCATAGTCATATTTTTAACTAATACATCCTGATAGATTGGTTTACTAACAGTTCTTGTTTTGTGTCCAATGACTTTTCCATCTAGACTTATACTTCGATCTACATTGTTTCTTGTGGATTCAAAGCTCATTCTACTCATTTCACTGGTCATACTTATTGTATCATGATCTTTAAGCTCTTCTTTAATAGTTGAAGATAATTCTCCCCATTCTGGTCCTGCACTTATGCATTTTAATGACTGAAGTTTAACGGTAATTTTACCCTTCTTGTCAATTTTTATTATGTTTTTCATGTTGATTTTTATGGGATTGGTAAAGCTCGATATCCAAGGCCTGTCGACTTTTTTCTTCTGTGGATTGGATTTATCATTTCAATTTTTTGCATTGAAGTAGGACTCTCGATTTTTTCTACCTTTATCATTGTTATCTTAGTCTTTGGATTTATAACAATATCTATAGATTATTTTCTAAAAATTTCCTTAGTGGGTATCCTCCTCTTTTTGAGTCCATCCCAACTATTTTTATCTTAAGGGATGTGAGGTTTTTGGCAAATTCATCTTTTGGGCTTACATAATATCTAGGTCGGTAATTAAATTCTACTGACCCATTACATAAATTGGTCTTAATCCATGTGATAATTTGATTACTAAATTTGGTGTGCCTGATGTTATAGAGCAAAGCATAAAGATCAATATCTTTGCCATGATATTGTAATGGAGTAATTTGCACTTAGCCACTTTTAATATGGATATACTTATACTTTCTATCTTTATTATACTTAAGGATGTTTTCCCAATTAATGAGATTAACTTCTCCCACATCATACTTATAGTCGTTTATTTTTAGATCTCCTTCAATCATTTCACATACATATTTATACTTTAATTGAAAGATGAAATTTTTATAGATCTCGTCTTTTTGAATTATGAGAAGGATCCAATCTTCTTTGACTTCTTCGTTCTCATTATCCACAAGAAATTCTTCTTCTTGAAGATCACCAAGACTAATTGAACTACTTTCTATCATGTGACTAGTTTCTTCATAATCATTTCTTCATATTTATCCTCCAGTATAATCTCAACAATTTTCTTATTATTTTTCAATGCTAGATTTAGTGTTTCTTCCTTGCTAAGCTTAAAATAATCCAAAGTTCCCGAAGTTTCTATAATCTTGCTGTTCTTATTATTTTTACATTCGTTTGCATAATGACCAACTTCTCCGCATGTTCAACACTTACAACTGTTTTCGCCAACAGGCAATAAGCAACTTCTCTAAAAATCTTGTTTTTTAAGGACTTGGTTTGCTAGGGTATTTTCTTTATATTTCTCTCCCCTTTCCTTGTTAAAGCTCTTTTTTTTTTGGGTAAAACTTTCTTTTTCTTCTCTTCTCAGGTTTCTTTCCCCATTGGTGAAGATTATCCCAACAGGTTAGAAAGTGTTTCTTCATTTTCTTTTGTTTTTAGAGATTAAGACACTGATCATTGACTTATTTTCTTAAATACGAGATTCTTGTATCAGGGGTATCAATGACATCTACTTTTTCAAGCCATGTAATGTATTTTTGATTCATTATAGAATTGAACGGATATGGTAATTTGTCACAAAACATACTAAGATTGGTTTTATTGTGCCTAATTTTGAAACGTATTGACTAAATTCAGCAATATAATTTTTGAGATATCTCATGTCCCAAAGCTTAATGTTATTAATCTTCCTTTGCCATTCTCTAGTCTTTTCTTTAGAATTAAGTTTAGCTTTGACAAATTTAGTTTCGATTTTCGTACATATTTTTTTGAACATAGCAGCTATTTTGTTGATCATTCTTAATACATTTGTATGTTTCTCATCTAATAAATCATACCAAACAGCTGCAGTACGAGAAAAACTATGCTTGATATAATTTAGGAAATTTCTTGTAGTCCATGTGGTATTGAAATTCAAGATACTATTCATACCCCTTTTTTAATGTTCAAATATTTAGTCTCTATTACGTGTTCCATCAATATTTAAGATGTAACCCATTTGGCTAATTGAGGTGAGGGTAATTTCTTGAAAGGATGTGGTTTTCTTTGGCCCAAAGGAAAAGTCGGTGGTACGCCCGACGAGAAGGTACCTATGTCTCATAAAATGATTATTTCTTCTAGAAGATTCACTAGATTCTTCATGCTTAGGAATACCATTATTAACCAGATTGGACTCAATTTCATCTATGTTGAGTTCTTCTCCAATCTCATTAATTTCATTGTCGAATACCATTTTACTATTTTTTTTTATCTAGTCTCTTCCCTATTTCTTCTAAAGAAACAATATCCAGATCTTCTAGTTTAATCAAATTCATTTGTTGATATATTTCTTCTTCCAACTGAACATTATTTGTCTCTTCATTATTCTTTAAATAATACATCTTGTTTTTCAATTATTGCACTGATGATTTGTTTAATTCTTTTGGGTTTTGTTCTTTATCAAACATATTCTCTAATTTCTCAAGATTATACTGCTCATTCTCCATCCTTTCTACCTTTTTCGGTAATTTTTTAGTTGATTTTTTCCTACTTCTTTTTCAGTTTTTATATCATGTAAAGGAAATAGATTTTTTTTCCGTTTTAGAAAGGATATTTATGTTGAAATAGAGTACTAATATTTAAATCAAATTTTTCACTATGTCTGATTTTGTTGATCAAAGAAGGATTAAACATAACTGTTTCTTTATCTCCTTAACTTTAGTTTTAATTTTTATTAGTTCTGCCTTTAATTCTAAGACTATATTGATGATATAGTTTAATTGTTGTACTAATGAAGTGGTTTTTTCTAATGGGTGCACTACAGATGAATAAATAGGAGCAGGACAAGTGAATGACGATTTAAGTATTAAGCTCAGTTAATTAGCTACATTAAATATTAATTAATTTAATTATCTGAACTATTTTTGGTCATCTGGCTCTGATACTGTATGAAAGAAGGCATCAGGTTGTACTTGTGAGAAGAATATCACATGCACATATTTAAAATCTTCCAAAGTAAGCTTTTTTTAAGGATTGAGATTAAAAAGCAAATTTTAAAACTTAGGGTAATATATATAATTTAAAAAGTAGTTTGGTCAAGTTTGGCCCCATAAATTATTTTGCCTTAAAGTTGGATGGACTGAAAAATCATTTCTGGAGTTAAGGATTCAGGAAATTATTTACCCTAATCTTGAGGTCTAAAATGGAATTTATCCTTTAGAAAGGTAACCACCTCAATGTCAAGGTTCATGGATTTGTATTCTTGCCCTTCTTTTTTTCGATTTCCATCATAAAGAGTTTGGGAACTCCCCCTCCGCAAAAAATCTCATGTGGCTGAAAAAGAAAGTGAGAGAGACAATAAGACTTCAGGAGTTTTTTCGCTACTTTGTTGTGGATGAAAGAGAGCCCAGAGTAGAAATATAATATTGACTTGCTTTTCAATACATTCATCTAAATTTTTGTTTGCCAGATTGAATATGAAATGTTAGAATACTTTTTAATTTTTATATTAATGGTTTCTTTGTTTACTTTTAGATTGAAGTGGGAGATTATTTTTAGGATTTTCATTTGGCAAGGATCGCACTAGACTTCAGGCTTTATTTAAAGGCATCCATATAGTAAAAATTCAGCCTCTCTAATCCGTCATATAGGACTTTTTCTTTGGCTATATAATGCCTCGACCCTTCCCAAAGTTGTGGATGGTTACTAGGAATGACTTCAAGGATCATCGACTGGCCTCACAAATCACCACAAGCTTTACCTTCACTCTCACGTTACCTGAGAAACTTCCTAGTAGGTCACCCATCTCAAGAGTTCTCTACAGCAAGCACGCTTAACCGCGGGAGTTCTTAAGAGGGGACTTCTTGAAAAGAAAATGTCCCCTTTGTTGATATAGATAGTCATTTCAAATCTTTTAATCCAAACTCCAGTGTTACAACTTGAAACTCACATCCAAGGATCTCCTGCCTTCTTACTACATGCTTAGGCATAGGCCATACTTAATATACAGTGACTTGAATTTATACTTAACTTACGGTAACCTACATAAGAGAATATAGATTTTGAAATTAGTTAATGCTAATAATCCTGACATCCCTCACCTATCTAACTAATGTTACCTAATTCATTAAGCTGGACAACAATTGAAAATCAACTATAAGGGTGTCATAGGCCCTTGTACCTCTTTATTCAACGGTAGTTCCTTCCATAATTGGCAACATTACCACTTATTTTTCTTTTAAACAGAGCACATACCACAAGAATCGCATGTAAATTTGCAAGTGCATCCTCAGATCATGACATCCCTATACCAAATGTTAAGTATGCCTCAATACAACTTCTAAATTGAAGTCATCCCCATTAAACAAATTGGTAGCCCAAACTTCATATAATTATCACTATGAGCTTAGTATTCATTGGGGTATGTACATCACTAGGAGGAAACTAAATGCTTCCTTGCTCTACTTTGTTAATGATGAAAAGCCATACTGTTACCTAACTAGGTTGTTGACCCCAACATTAAGGCTAAAGACAATGAAAATATTGTTTGAAGTATCCTTGTTGTATATTCATGCTCATAACTTCATAGTTGAAACTTCATCTAATTAACTCAAATATAAAGTTTAATCACTGGATGGATCAAAGTGATCCACAAACTTGATTATGATATCACAACTGTAACGTCCTAAATTTTAATCAAGAAATTAGTCTTCATTAACCAATTATTAGTTGTCAATGCAATGAAAATGTGAGGGTTAGGATGTTACCTCCATTCTATAAAGGATAATGCTTAGTTAATTTATGTACGTAAACATGATAACACATTCTAGCTGATGCATAATCTAAATGGTGCACCGTCTATTCACACTCAACTCAAATGTCAATGCAGTAAACCATGAAACATATACTTTGATGACCCATGACTTTATAAAATGTCACTGCAAGCTTGTCTAACTCTACCGACTATCTTCTCGCTTTGGGGTATTGTCAGGTTAGGACTATACAATTTATTTACCTAAAATATAAAACACAACATATTCCAATAGTAAGTCGAAGCTCAATACGTTTACTCCTATACTGTAGAGATAAAAATTTATTTTTCAATGAGCGATGCGCTTTTCAATTCATTTTTGTTCGAAATGAGGGGGGAAGATAATTATATTAAACCTGTTACCAGTTATTATCTAAAAATGGAACTCAAATTGATGAGCTCAATTATACACTATGATCATTGAGTATGTGCGTAGCTCCCAGGCTGACCGGCAAGCCTGAGCTAAAGCCGCGGGGGTGAATTGATGGGCCTAAGCTTTGACAATTATAACTGGCGTGTTCACTTGGTTATATGGCAAAACAATGCTTGAAAATAATTCATTAAATTTTTCCACATTATGAGCTTTTTGATATCTATAAAAAAACATATTAATTTTTAAAGGGATCGACAGTAAACGTACATAAGTTTATAATATTTTTGCCTTGTAAAGTATTCATTTGCGGCTCGATAACAGCGAAAGTGGTCTCACTTCTATTTCATGTTGATCTCTAATTATTACTAAGTTTCGAATACTTTTCATTATTACAATATGTGGAAATAATTTATATTTTATTTGGTAGTTATTATTATTATTTTTCCTTGATTATCAGCATCCACATACTTACTTGAACTTATAAATAAGCCTCATTCCCCATTTTTCATTAAATTGTTTAGATTAGCTATCTTGAGGTTCCTTTTATTATTGTCGCTGTTATTACTATTATTAGTGTTGACATTTTTATTGTGGTTATTACTTGTTTAATTTTAGTTGTTTATTAACCAATAAACTATAGGCGAAAGGGGCTAGCTTATGCAGGTCTAATTTACGGTTTAATTTTATTCTAAATGTGATACTCTAATTTGGAGCCAAATTGCGAAGATATTAATTTTTAAAATCTTGGGTAGTCTTGAATTACTGTTTTCTTTTTGAAATTTCACGGAAACAACTCATTTCTAACCCATTTAAGCATGTTTCAACCTTTAGTCACCTTTTTGGGCAACATTAATACTAATTTATCATTAACCAAAATCATAACCTTTCATGCTCACTACTTTGTCAAATTATTATTAAGAATCAATCCTCAATATAGCTTTCAATATCTAACACACTCAAATTATATATTCAATTTTCCAAATCAACTCCAACCTTGTGATTCATTAATTTATTTCAAAATCCGTCTATAAAACACTATTCCCCTCCCTCCTCCCATCTTCAACTTTAAGCCTTTTTTACCTTTTCAACTCTTCAATAGAAAAATCCAACACCCACACAATCAACCTTTAATTTTTTTCAAAACTCACGAAAATCCCTTGAAGTTCCAACTCAATCAACTTGTATAAGTTCAATTTCACAATTTATACTTAATAATAACTCACCACATGAGCACACCTAAGCGCCCATACATTCCACCGACATCAACAACTGTCAAAGAAGGTTAAAAGAGCACAATTCATCAATTAAATCAAGAGAAAATGAGGAAAACAAATGAGCAAAAACTTTGAATTGAACTTGCCATCACTCAAGGAATAAGAGAAGGGGTGAGAGAGGGCCGCATAGTGTGCTGGCGGTGCCGATTACTGGAGTCAGTGGCCAATGGTAGCTCAGCACAAGGAGAGGGGGGATGGCTTCAGTAGAGGTAGAGCTGGAGAAAATGCAGGGGAAGGGTTGTGTGTAGGGTTTGGCTATAGAAAGAACCAAGCTTAGTTGAAATCTAGTTAATCCTAACTTAAATTGTTTGTTTTTCTTTCCGCTTTTTTTAAAAGAAGAAACTTCATCTTATCCTTCCATTCGACCTCAAAGATTTGAGCTCTTACTTGGACCTATTCTTTCTCAAAATAAAGTCACCCATTTGATTTAAGAGCTTTAACTATTTCAATGTGTTCAAGTTTACTCACTTCATGGGTCATACCAATTTCTCGCATTTTGTTTTTAGGAATTTCATAAATTATTTATAAAAATTATTAATGTTATCCATATTGAATAATGTAATGTCCCCGGTCTCGAATTAGTCAATTAGGTTAATTTAATTACTTAATATAGTGGTTGCAGCAGAAGTCTCAATGGCTAGAGGCATTACCATCATCCTAAGTCGAAAAAGGCTATATAACATCTACACGACTTTAACTGAAGTACTTTCACATTTACAAGCCTCATTGAGTAAAAAACATTCAAGTCAGCTTCAAACTACAATTTCACTTTAACTTAACTAGAATGTGACCAGATTAAGTGTCTCTTAATGTGCCAAACTAGACATGCTTATTCAAATATAACCCAACACGATCTTTAAACTCTGTCAAGTCTTCATGCTATGCCAAAATCCACTATGAGCATTTAACGACATTAAGTAGCAAAATTTAGAGAGCCTTACTTCATTCAAGCTTGTTAGGGAGGGAACTAATCATTGATTCCTTAGCTAAGATAAAAAACATAAAAAATACTTCGAGAAATGAGTCAAAGCCCAGTGTGTTTTTTCCCATACTGTAAAATAAATTTTCATAATAATTTAGTTGGACACTCATATTTTAATTCATTTTAGTTTGAAAATAGGAGAGTATGAGAATATGATAAAAATTGCTTTGCTGGTTATTATCTGAAAGTGGAGCCCTTGTTGACGTCCGAAGCGATCATTAAGATAGGTGTACACCTCCTAGGCAGATTGGGAAGCCTGAGCTGAGGTCATGCGGGTGAACTCATGGTCGTAGGCTAGAATGTTCAATAACTAATAAGGGCTACGTAATTAGGTGACAAAACATTTTTCAAACTAATTCATTACATGGATATTGTATGAAATCATATAATTTTGAGAAAAGTGTGAATTTTAGAAGATGGAAGGTAATAAACATACTTGGAATTCTTAATAACTCTTCCCCTCTTATAATGCTTGTTTATGCCTTAAAGACGTTAGAAATGACCTCATTTATGCTCCAAATATATTTTTGGTTAGTAGAATTTCAGATAATTTGTATAAATTATGACCTCAATAAGTAGTTCATAGTTTTCTTAATTATTAATGTGCCCACGATTATTTGCTTAAACACATAAATTAATTTTATCTTCTCTTTTCTATATTGTTTCTTCCTTTTAACATTATCATCATTGCTATTATTAATAATATTAATTTTACCATTGTTATTGTAGGTTTTATTATTATTTCCTACATTATTATTATTATCATCAATGTTATTATCATCATTATTACTATTATCATTATTATTGTTCTACATGGAGGATGTACATAAGGATGTAAATGTAATTTACTTGTATTATATTTTACTATATATATGACACCAGACTCCCAGGTTTGGGCGAGCCATTCATTCTTTAATTCTCACATGGTATCTGAGCCAAAAGAGGGATCAAACCTTTTTGTGCTCCTCTTCTCATTTCCGTCTTCTAGGGTTTGTTGCTTGCTCCACAAGCCACCTATGTTCCTCTGTGAGTTTGCCGCATCTCCCTCCAAGCGCTAGGGCACTGCTGCGCTTCCCTCTGTCCTGGTCGCTGGTCGTCTCACTTGTCGTCACAGTCGCTTTCCTCTATCCATAGTTTGCTCACGTTTAACTCTAATGTTTTTGGTTCATAGCCTCTTCTATGCCTTATGAGGGTTCGAACCCAGCTTCATCGGTGGCCCCCTTACCTCAGCCGCCCCCTCTCTCCTTGCTAGTCTCACTGTCGGAGATCACACTATTGGCAATTTTTTCTGTGCAGCCTTCGCCTCTCGTTTCTGTGCAACAATATCATCCCCTCCCATATTTTACATAGGTGCCCACTCCATCTCTCGCGGTTACTCACACCTTGTCGAGTTTTGGTTCTACTGCAGCTGCCCCGTCCTTGATGGCCCGCTTCCGTCGTTTCCCTCCTTCCGATCCACATCTCCCTTTGTTGATCCGTTACGGGTGTATTCCACCCTTGTCGCCCTCGATATGGACTGCCAATGTCACAAATTACGTGACCACGGTGCTTGCTTTAGTTGGTGATTTCCTCTCATAGCGTACTTAGTTCACCAGGTTCATGATCATGCATCAGTTGCAGGGTATGATCGATGGGTCTATTCCTCCTCCACCATCCCATATGTTTTCACCTCATGGTATGTCATAGCCAAATCTCAGGCATGCTTACTGGCTTCGTGTTAATCAACTTGTTTGTGCCTGGTTGTTTGCCACTATCTCTAAGGGGACTCTTAGTGAGGTGAGTGACTTGTCTCACTCCTTTCAAGTCAGGCAGCGTCTCGAGTCTCCATTTAATATGGCTAGTCTGGCACGTGCTCTTGATTTGAAACATATGTTGACCAACATTAGTTTGGGTTCAGATAAAATTTTTAACTCTTATTTACAATCTATTAAAACCATTGCTGATTCCCTCGCTGCTATTCAGTCACCTCTTTCTGATCTTGAGTTGATTCAATTGACTACTGCCGGTCTTTATGAGGATTATGGATCCTTTGTTACAACCTTTTCTATGCTGCCTGGACTTAAAACATTTGATGACTTGTGCTCTCAATTGCTCTTTTACGAGCAATGACTGAAGTATAAGCAAGATCGCCGCTTGTCTGTCCGTCCGACCTTTGTGGCTACTACTGGTGATACTCAGGGGACTGGTGGTGCTAAAGGAAGTTAGAATAATAAAGGGAATCGTAACAATCGCAATAAAGGGGGTCGTGGTCAGAACAACTAGAACCACAAAGCTACCTCTATGCCTGTAACGTCTCAGTCCACTACCTCTTAGAGTGTGCCGATAGGTTTTGTTGTGTGTGATTTGGTTGTTTCATCGTTTGGTACTACTTGGACTCCTACTCTCGTTACTAATCATTGTACTGTAGGAACAAACCACTCTGAGGGGATTTTAGGTTCTCATCCTAATGTTGTCTGTCAGATCTGTCATGCTTTTGGCCATTCTACTGTGCACTGTCCTAACCGCTACACTCCTAAACCTCAGTCAGTGCTCCCAGCATATGCTACTTTCAATCCTGTTTCAGTTGATGAATCGGTTTGGTTCCTTGATTCTACTACAGCCTCTCACATGACGGCTGACTATGGTAAGTTGCTTTCTAAATCCATCTACTCTAGTAATAAAATGGTTAAGGTGAGTGATGGCACATTACTCCCGGTTGCTCGTACTAGCATATCCGTTCTACCCACTAGTGATAGACCTCTTACTCTTACCAATATCTTACATGTTCTAAACTTCAGCATAACCTACTATCTGTTAGGCAATTGTGTAGAGATAATAATTGTCATATTGTGTTCGACTCTTCCTTTGTTTATGTTACGGACAACATCATGGGTGATGTCCTATTGCCGGCCTCTAGTTTGGGTCTAATATACACTATTCCTGTTCCTGTCTCTCCTGTCCCTGTACCTACAAATGTGGTTCTCACTGAGTCTGGCAACCTCTGGCGTTGGCGTCTGGGTAACTGTGGAGCCAACACTTCAGCAATTTTAAAGAAACATGGCTTAGTTCAGTTTACATTAGCTTTTACTAATTCTTGTACTTCATATTGCTTAGTGAAATCACATAGACTTCCATTTATTCCTGCTGAACATCGCCCAACTTTTGCTGTACAGTTTATTCATTATGATGTTTGGCAATCTCCTGTGCATGGCTATAAATATTATGATTCCTTTATTGATTATTTTTCACGTTTTACTTGGATTTATCCAATGAAATGTGAATCTAAAGTCTATGAGTTGTTCACTAAGTTTCAAACTTTGGTTGAAAACTTATTTAACTACAAAATCAAGATGTTTCAAAGTGATGGAGGTCGCGAGTTTGACAACACGCCTATGCTTGCATCATTTAACAAACATGGCATTTACTTTCATAAATCTTGTCCTGACACTCAGCAGTAGAATGGGTCGCTGAACGGAAGCATCATCACATTCTTGAAATGACTCGCTCATTTCTAATCGATGCTTCTATACCTTCCTACTTGGGGTAAAAGCTGCCACTGCAACTACTTACACTATTAATAGACTTCCCTCTCCCGTTTTACAAAATAAATCATCATTTGAAGTCTTATTTCAGTATATGCCTAATTACTCTCTTCTAAAACCCTTTGGTTGCTTATGTTTTCCAAAATTTATGGCATCATCTGTAAATAAACTTCAACCATGGTCGATCAGTGCGTGTTTTAGGGATGTGGTGCTCATTATAAAGGCTATCGCTGCCTTGACCCTAATTCAGGGAAGGTTTACGTCAGTCGTCATGTTCGTTTTCTTGAAAATCAATACCCTTTTTCATAACTAATAGCCAAATGTCCACGGCTCACTCATGGTGTTCCTTTTATCTCGGATAAGATCTTAACTCTCACTCCTATGTCTCCAGCTGAGGTTGCTGCACCGGTTGCGTCTCCCTCCTCCCCGATTACTTCTATTGAGTCTCCCCCTCCCTGGTTGAGTCTTCTCCCTTCCCAATTGTGTCTCACTCTCTTCTTATTGCCTCTGTTGCCTCGCCCTTGGTTGTTCCTGCGCCACTGCCCAATGTGTCTATCACCATTTCCCAGACTAATCCTCTAGTGGGATGTCCACGCTTGTGCCCTCCCCTATGCCTGAGTTGTCTTCAGCATCCCCTGCCTCATGTGTTAGTGTCCTCTTCCCCTGTCTCTAGTGTCCAACCTATTAGTGACCCTTCCATGGTCCCGTCCAACCGGCACCCTATGAAAACTAGGGCCTAGTTTGGGATTGTCAAGCCCAAGACTATTCTGTGTCTGGCCTCCTCTGTCATCAGTGTTGAGCCTACCTCCTTCTCCAAGGCTTCTAAATATTCTAAGTGGGTTGACGCCATGTCAGAGGAGTATCGAGCCTTTATTGCCAATGACACTTGGGAGTTGGTTCCATCTTCACCTGCCTAGAATATTGTTGGATGCAAATGGGTTTACAAAATAAAGTATCGCTCTGATGGTAGCATTGAGAGGTACAAAGCAATGTAGTGGCATAAGGCTCTCATCAACAAGCAGATATTGACTACCATGAAGCATTTAGTCTTATTATTAAACTCATCACTGTTCGTTTATTGCTGTCTTTAGCTGTTTCTTTTTGTTGGCCTATCCACTCGTTAGATGTGAAGAATGCCTTCTTACATGGCACTCTAATTGAGGAAGTTTACATGAAACAACCTCCTGGGTTTGTTCACTCAGATTTTCTGAGGAATGTTTGTATACTGAAAAAGGCCATGTATGGTTTGGAACAAGCACCTCGTGCTTGGTTTCATCGCTTCAGCAGCTTTTTATTGTCTCATGATTTTATGTGTAGTCACTAATCCTTCCATGTTTATTGCTTGCACTGACTCTCATATTTTGGTTCTCTTCCTGTACGATGATGATATTGTATTGATAAACAATTCTGAAGCTATGCATCATTGGTTTATTACCCTTCTTTTTGAGTAGTTTGTAATGAAAGATCTTAGTGATCTTCATTACTTTTTGGGTATTCAGGTGGTTCATTCTCCCTAGGGATTTTTCTTGACTCGATAGAAGTATGTCCTTGATCTTCTTTCTAAATTCCAGCTTCACACTTGTAAACCTGTTAGAGCTCCTTCTACTACATAAACCATCTTATCCCTCTCATATGGTGAGTTACTTGCAGAACCCTCTCAATACAGGAGTATGGTAGGAGCATTACGGCACTTGACTATGACTCGGCTCGATATTGCATATGTAGTACATGTTGTTTCTTAGTTTACGCATGCTCCCCGTACCACTCGCCTCTATGTTGTTAAGCATATTTTTTGCTATTTGTAGGGTACATCAGAGCATGGTCTGTGGTTTCGCCCTACTGATCCTCTCACTTTGGCGGTCGCCTACTCCGATGCTGATTGGACTGGTTGTAAGGACTCTTGTCATTCCACTACAGGGTATGCTGTCTTCCTTGGTCTTAAACTCATTGCTTGGTGCTCCAAGAAGCAACTCACTATCTCTAAGTCTTCTACTGAGGTTGAGTATAGAGCTATTGGTTACGAAAATTGCTAAGACTATTTGGATTTGCAAGCCTCTCAGCAACTTAGGTGTGTCTCTCTCTACACCAGTGCACCTATACTGTGACAATCTCAGTACTACCTACATGTTTGCCAATCCTATGCAACATGATCGTAGTAAGCATATCGTAGTCGACTATCACTTTGTTCGTGAGTGGGTTGCCGATGGAGATTTGATCATTTGTTACATTCCTACTCAGTTACAAACTGCTGATATCTTCACCAGAGGATTATCTTCTCAGCAGTTTTTGTTACATAGAACCAATATGTTCGTTCGCCCTCCCGATCATATTGAGGGGAGGTAATGGAGGATATACATAGGGATGTAAATGTAATTTACTTGTATCATATTTTTTCGTGTATACAATGCCATGCTCCTAGGTTTGGGTGAGCCATTCATTGCCTAATTCTTACAGTTCTTACTATTATCATCATCATTGTCATCACCATCATCATCATTATCATCATCATCATTATTCCCATTCCCATTATGATTATCATTAGATGTGATATTAGTTTTAGTGACTTATCTATGAAAAGGTTTGTGTTGATGAGTTCAGTTTGTTGTTCTAAGCTCATTAGCAATACCAAGTACATGCTATTGGGCCCCAAATCGAAAAGTATTCACTTCTTTAACCCTCAAATTGACTGTGATTTACCATTTAATTAGTTTGGATTAGATGACTTTTTTCATTCTCAGCTCACTTAAATATAGATCAATGTTCATTCATGTTTTGAGTCATAAAAGTATTTATTTAGTCACTAACACCATCTATAGCCCATTAGTCTAATTACTTAACCCAAGCTATACAAGGCTTAACCTCCACAATTAAATTATTTTGAATCTCAAGATTTATATCAAAGAAACTTATTTTTAACCTCAAGATTTATATTAAACAAACTTATTTTCAACCTCAAGATTTATGTCAACAAACTCATTTCTAACAAACTTATCTCATTGCTGCCAGTTAAGACTTATTTATCTTATTACCCATGATTAACTTATTTTAAACTAACTTATAAAACAAACGTACTTATATCAAACAAACTTATTTATACAAAACAAACATATAAATAAACTTATAAACTTTTTAATAAACTTATAAATAAACTTATTTCAAAATCCTGCCAAATTACACTTGATCGCTATCGCAAGTGCACGTCAAGGTCATTCCCCCGAAGACTAGATTGAATTACCAAATATTCCTTTACAAGTTTGTAATCACACTCAAGATTTAATTTGAGTTTTGTATATAACAAACATTCAACTACTAGTTCAATGGCTAAAACATCTAGGGGAATCATCACCTAACGATGTGTCGATCTACCAATTAAACAAGCACCTTTCTCCATGCAGGTTGATTCAATGGTCAATAATGCTATAGAATTCATTACATTCTTTCAAAATGGAGTGAATTAACTTAACCAAACCAATTATTAACTCTCATTAAATCTTACTCATATCAAGTTTAAGAATTTAATTATCTCAAGACCACTCAATCTATAACACTTTGTCAAGTAATTATTAACTAAGTCTAGTCCAAGTTTTCCAACGTCAATCTTCACTGTTCAGTACTTCGATCTAGCACCTAACATGCATGCAAGAAGCTACCCAAAAATCTCACAACGGCAATCAAGATTATAAGGACTAGATTGAGACGACCAAGTAAGGGTTCAAAGTGCACAAAGATTAAACTAGCAAAATTAACAACATCAATTCGGCTTTGTAATCCCTAAGTTAAGAAATCTGCTCACTCACTATTGAAATTAACAAAGTAAACATCTCTAAGTTCTCAATCTAAACTAAGGAGAAGTTAAATGAAAAGGGAAGACAAGAAAAGCTTATTCAAATGGCCCGGGTGGCGATCTTTCAATCCACCTCCAAAGCCTTCGAATAGTTGTTTAAGCTTTACTCCTTTCTTCAGCTTTTTTCTAAGGGTGAAATCAGGATTGAAGATAAAGATAGATGATGGAATTAGATGCCAAGGAAGCAGTAAAAATGTACTTTTATCGCAGAAATAAAAGCTACAAACGTCCCAAAATGCTTGGAACACGAAAAGCTGTGAAAAAAATAAGCTGACTCGAGAGAATAGGGGTCACCACAGTTAGACCGTGGGGCACAACATGGACTGTGGCCTGCACCATGATTATACCATGGTGCCCTCTAGTCTGGTGGCTGACCTTTGTTTGACCTGCTGCTTTTTCTGGATCTCCTGGATCATGGTTCTGGCCATGGTTTCTTCGTTTTGGGCATCTTTAGACCTTTTTTGCTATCTTCTTTAATTCACAAGGCTTCAAAATCTTCATTCTACCAACATGGTTGGGTTCACAAGATCAAAATCTGTAGACACTTCCCAAACAAGCGAGACCAAGCATACTAGTAGAAATAAGGGCGTAAATCATACAATTAAGCATATTAATATCCTAAAATTACTCCTAAACACTAATGAAATCCTATGCAAATATGACATTCATCACTTTCTCATGCTTAAACCTTTGCTTGTCCATAAACAATGCTAAGCCCAAGATAAACTGACAAGCAGAGATTCATTAAGGATTCAAAGCACAATTACCTCCGAAGGTTGGGCAACTCATAGCATATAACAAACACAAA
This sequence comes from Lophocereus schottii, assembly GCA_002740545.1. NCBI lineage: Eukaryota > Viridiplantae > Streptophyta > Magnoliopsida > Caryophyllales > Cactaceae > Lophocereus > Lophocereus schottii. Next base: position 12,960 of record NCQV01094203.1, on the reverse strand, counting down.
TGACAATTAGTGGAAACCCTAAATAGTGCAAAATACATTTCAAAATTAGGAGAAGGTGATGTTTTCAGAGAAGTATGAGACCACAAGCCAAATGTCAAACTGGATCACCCACAAAGAATCACAAAGGACATCATGCAAACACATGAAATTGATTAAAGCCAAATGGACCTATAGAACCTCACTTTTGGGAAATGTGAAGCACTCGCACTTATGTGTTCAAATTATAGCATAGGTTCATTCAAGACTTATTCTAAAGATATAATCTACCATATGCTTGTCAAGACTCTCAAATTCTTTACTACTAAGAATGTAATGTGCACATAACAATTAAGAGGACTTTACATAGGTTGCAGTGTGGGCTACAAAGGTTAAGGGAAAGGAGGGGACTAATAAATTTGGACAATGTAGAGCTATGTACCCAAATGATTAGGGAGCAACCAACAAGGTACCAAGAAACCATGAAGACCAACACTCCAAAGCCCTAACAATACAATGAACATACCCCAATGAACCATGTAAGAAATGAGTTGACAAAGAAAGAAACTCAACCTATTCACATACCCAATGCCAATCACTTAGTTTTTGTTTTTGTTGTCTTTTCTTTTTTTTCTTTTTCTTCAACATGACTCCTTTTTCTTCTTTTTTTTGTTTTTTTATTTTAAAATGAAATGAAAATATCAATTACTAAAAGGTACAGGGTCACAAATTATCAACTCACAACTTAATACATATATACACGATCCAAATAAGAGGAAAACACAACTAAATGCTCAATAATATCAATCGCTCAATAAACAATGTACCAAAGCCACCTTAAACTCAATTATCCCTGAAACCACCTACTTCAAGTGTCACTCTATAGCATTAGTGTAAAGGTAGGAATATGTGTTTAGCCAAGGGTTGATATGACGTTATCGCAACAAGAAAAGGATTATAGTTCAAAAGGACTAGCAAACGGATATACATGTAACAGAAGGGTAGGCTATTTGGCTATGTGGCTTAATTGTCCAATGAAAGAATGCTCCTATCATATCATCAGCTATGCACATGCTAATGTGGTTTTGAATAAGAATCTAGACAAGTTATAGAGATGCAACATGAAAGAGCCACACATATGAAAGAAACATGAGACTAAACATGATGAATTAGCCAAATTAAGGCTCAAAGTCTCATGGGATATCTACTCAAGTCTCATCAAGCTCATAAAATAACTCTTATGTACCACTATTAGTGTCAACGACTCTACAGGGTAACAAAGTTCTCAATCAAGGGAAGGGCTAAAACAACAAACATCTAAAAACCTTCAAAAATTTTAACATCATAGGGGCCACATATTAAAATCGCTCAAGCTCATGCTAACTATTTTACCCAGAGAATTATCATTGGAAGTTTTTAAAAATTTTTTTTAATTTTTTTTCAGATGTAACCTAAAAATCCTAAATGCAAACCTAAACATGACCTAAAATAAGATGCAACTCACGTAAAATAATGCAAAATAAGCCTCCCCTATGCTTAGGCAATACATTGCCCTTAATGTAAACATATAAGGCATGAAAAGACTAAGGGGAATAGGATTAGGCGAGAGCACACACCAAATAGACTAAAAAATAAAGAAAGAAAACAAAGAGAAAAGAAAAAGAGCCTTAGGTTGGCTCCCAAGTAATGCTTCTTTTAGGTCTTTAACTAGCCCATACACCATTCATCGCTTTGAAAGGGGGAAAACCAGTGAGGAAGGGGACTTCACAGCTCTTGCCCGACCCTTATCATGGACCTCAAATTCAAATTCTCGTAAAAGAAGGAATCACCTCAAGTAGATGGGATCTAAGTCCTTCTTAAGCATCAAATAACGCCGAGTAGTGTAATCTGCATATGCAATGATCTTATGGTGAACACCATCAAAGGGGCCATAATCACAACAACTAAACTTGACCCCCAAATGAAAGTCATTCTTAAAACTACCCAAAGGGGGCAAAGACATCAACACATCATGCAAACTTACAGCAATCACTTAAATAACCCTTATTAAAAGCATGGGGCTTGTCCTTGACTATGCTAGGTTAGAAATTGTCAAGCAAATCCACCTTTGCATGATCAGGTCCCCGACCTCCAATAGAGACATAGTCAAACTCATGAGGATCATTTGGACACACATCAAACGACTCCACAATCTCATTAGAAATAGCCACATCACATCCACAATAGGCAAGAGAAGAAGGAGAAGACTTGCGTTCCCTAAACAAACCAAATTCAGCATGGTGTTCTCCCATATCAAATGTTAACCTTCCCCTCTTGACATCTATTTTGCAACCCACAGTGGCTAACAGAGGCCTCCCAAGAATAATTTGGGTGTGGGCATCTTCAGCAATATTGAGAATAACAAAGTCTATCGACACATAAAAGTCACCCACCTTGATCAGAACATCCTCTAAAATATCCAAAGGACACTACATAGAACGGTCTGCTAATTGAAATGTAATGGTAATTGGTCTCATTACTTCTTGGTCAAGTTTCTTGAAAATAAAATGGGGCATCAAACTCACACTTGATCCAAGATCATATAAAGCGCTATCAATGCTTACATTTCCAATCAAGCAAGGAATAAAGAAGTTGCCAGGATCATGAAGAGAAGCTTATTTAAAACCACAACACTGTACTCCTCACGTAAAGCCATTATCTCATGGTCATCAATGTTCCACTTTTTGGAGAGGATTTACTTTAAG
>NCQV01094202.1:0-12014 GCA_002740545.1 Lophocereus schottii | reverse complement strand
ACCTACTCTTTCATTGATGATATTAGACCAAATAAGACAAAAGGAAACAAAATACGTTAAATAATACATATCGTGCTATTAAACACTTTTTAAATGTCTTTTTTGGCTTCAGAATTGTATTAATATGTATTAAATTGATAAAATAAATGGTATAGTTAAATACCGAAGGGGTATTATCATTTATAAAATTTGTAAAATTACATTTTAAACCATGATTTGTCATAATTATAAAGCTACATGCATCATACATTGACCTATTAGAATTGTAAGGCGTTATCATTTGTAAAATTATGTCACAAGGAATGACAAAGTACAGGAAGTAAGAAGTGGCAAGCAATTTATTAGAATTGTAAGGCGTTATCAGTCATAACAAATCATACATAGTTGGAAGAAATTATACCAAATATTTATAAATAGGTAAGGAATTATAAGTTGTAAAGGGCCACAAGCACCCATCAGGAACTACATGTAGTTTTAAAGGTTCACAAGGTTTTTTAAGTAACTATAAATTGACACCTTAAAGCATAAATATGGGTCATTAAACTTAAAACTTACAATTTACGATTTTCTTTGCAGCTCATAACTCTATCTTGTAGATGATAACCCAAAAAAAACAAAACAGAAAAAAACCTAGCCCCCTAAGACATCAACAGTACAGAGGCTCCAAGCTATTTATTTCAGTCCATCTAGCCAGGGACCAAATGTAAAATCACTACTTTCTTTAAAATATTGTTGCTTTAGAGCATGTTCTTTTTAGTCGTAAGATAGATCAAGGATTAAGTTATCAAGGTTGTAAATCACGGTGAATAGTATAAGCTACTTAAATGGGGAATCAACAAATCCAAAAAAATTTTATAAATTTGAACACCTTTGGAAAATAGTATAGGCAGCCGCAAAAATCGAATACCTTTTGAACTTGACAAGATGGTATACAAATTTATTTAATGGCAAAAAATTTATATTTTTGGAGCTTTGAGAAATTTATTGTTGGAATGCGAAATTTTGTACCAAAGTTGTCTATCACAGAGAAATTACAGTTGCACTAAACTTTTATCGCCAATGATATCGCGTAAGTAATTTGTTGCATTAAAAATATGCACAGCCTTAAAAGTTCCAAGAGTCCAAGCTGTCCATGAAAATCAGAATTTTATGCAAGAAGTGCCGAAGAAATTACAAAAATCAGAGGAAGTTAGGGAACTAGAAATAAATGTAAAGACTTTAGCAGCTTAAGTTGTAAGCTTAAAGGTGAAGAGAGCATGCATTGAAAAATTGTGAGCAACTGAGCAGATTTGTCACCAACCGTAAATTACAAAACTAACAATAGTAACCCCTTGATTCATATGTTTCATTATTTAACTTGGCGAATTAAACATTCATCTTTCGAAATTTTTTGCTTAATTAAAAATTAATAACAGTCAATCTAAGGTTTTATTATATCTAATTTGCTGAGTTAGTCCTATAGAGAACAATATGTTTTTACCTTTACTTAGTCAGAGGATTGATGCTAAGTCTTCAATAAAAAGGTCCCATGAAATTACTTTACTAAGATTGCATCATGTTTCACGTTTTTCATTGGTCAGTGCAGTAAACATTAAAGATCTCTTTTTAGAGTCTGGGGGAGACAGTTATCATCCAATAAATTAATGTTTAACATTGAATGACAATGTAACTTGAACTAATAGACTTTAAACATGTGCTATGCACAGGTTATCTTACCTTAAATGCTACTTTCACTATCATGTGGTTTTGCACAAAAAATTAATTTCCATGAAATGACATTCTTTTAGCTGCTCATTTACTTGCGCCAATAACATTATGTTGCATTTTGTGGTTTTTCATATATATGTTTACAGAGAGTAATTAGTGTCATGTAGGGACAATCTCACTTATTAATGATCATCATAACCTCAGCGAGTTTACCATAATTAGGACAATAATTCAGTTTTGGACAAAACAAGCACCACTAAACTTTCAATGTTATTAAAAAAATGCCACTGAAACTTTGTCGTTCCTAAGCGTGCTATTACCCTTGTTTAGTACGTAGGAAAATGCCACTATAAGCAGTTGTAGCAAGTTAACCATTAAATTCAAATTCTACGGCTTATAATCTCTCGAAGAATTAAAACAAAAGAAAAGAAAAGAAAATAAACATGTTGGCGATATTGCTTCTCTCCAAAGACCCTCAAACTTTAAAGGATAAGGAGATAGGCTATGAAGATTTATATTAGTTCTTGAACTTTCACCGTCAGCATCAGTAAGGAGCAGTTCATTTTCCTCCCACCACAGCAGCAACTGCCCTAACAACAATAAATACAAACAATCCCAAATCACAAGCATCTCGCTTATATCATAATCATGAATTTCAACCTTTAGCAGAACGTTCGTCTCCTTCAGTCTCTTTGATCTCTTCTTTATTATCCGTTTGAGTAACAAAAAAGGACATTTGAGCGTTCGTTTTTTTATTGAAATCAGATGAGAAATAAAATACACTCATCAACTTTGCAAGCTAATGCATTTTCACCGTCAATTTAAATTCTATGGTTTTGAAAACCCCTAAATTCTTTGAAGAGGATTGAGTTTTTGAGGAAACGTATGTATCTCCTCTCCAACCATTGAGTTTCTGCTGCTTTTTTTTTTCTATTATTACAACTTTGTATTCGAATATAAATTGAAAAAATAATTCAAAAACATAGTAAATGCTACAATAACCAGTTAATTTTCATAAAAATAGAATTTTAATCTACTCTAAATAGGCTCAGTGTTGCACTCATTTTCAATAAAGTCTTAGTAGCATTTTTTAATAGAAATGAAAGTTCGATGATACTTGTGGCAAAGAGTGGACATTAATTTGGTTAGTCTTAGACAATAGAAGTAAAATTCCAAGAGAGGATGTTACGTACCAAGAGTATAATTCCAGTAGAGGACAGAGCCAGGCTTGCCAAACTCACCCTGATGCACTTCACAGTTGTGAATTTTGTCAGGGGTGATGTTGGGGACATGGTGTGGTCTGCTCCCAAACAGTTCATGAAAGAGATCCCCACTGATCTTAATGTCAACTTCAACTTCTAGCTTACCCTTTATACCCATCATTGAAGCTCTCAAGGAGCAAAATGCAAGAGAATAGTTCACTAGGCTGAGCAGCATTGCTAATTGGCTTGCTGCTTTTATAGAAGGCTAGTACACTGTACCTATTTTTCAATTTCCCTTTTTGGATAGATTAGCTAACCCCCTGTCGAGATAGAATCTAAGCATCTTTTAGGAAAAGAACTTTATTTAAAATGACTTCAACAACGTGAGCGACGGTTATAGCATGAAAACAGGACATAGGAAAGAGTGAAACTATCAGCATTGCATGTGAAAAAAGGTAAATCAACTTCTACTTATTTAAAAAATCATGATTTTCATCCGTGGCAGATTTAGATGTTTAGAATATGAGTATTCATCTATTAACATCATTGCTGATATACAATACCAATAGAAAAAGAAATTATATGATACATATTTTTGTGGTCTAATTTGTACAAACATTCCATCTTTTTTGTTGAACAAAAGTTCTATCTAAAATTTCTATACTAGTAGAAGTTGACAAATAATAATATACTCCATTTTTTATTTTAGGGGGAAAAAAACCATAGTGCCTCTACTACTATATTTGTTCTTTGCAGTTTTTCATATTTTAAATTTGATATATAGATTGTGTCAAAATTACAAAATGTTATAATTACCTAGCATTTACTAAAATCATTTGTTACAGATGACAAATCATCAGCACAAAGCAATAATACCCAAAAAAAATGAAACGTGAAGTGAACATGTGAAACATGAAATACAATAACAAAAAACAATCTATACCAATTAATCGCACTAAAAGGGAAAAAATAGCATCAAGTTTAAATCACTCACTAGTTCTAAGTTAAAGAAAGGTCTACCCCAAGAGCACATTTCAACTAAATAGATGAAAAAATAAATAATAACAACAAAAGAAAATTAAAGATATTAGAATTAGATTAAATTAAAAGTCTAAGCGCCATATAAGAGAAGGGGAGAAAGAAAAATTTGGACTGGGTATACTTAATTTTACTTAATTTTTTCATCAGGTTTCAACTTTATTACTATACTTTTGATATTTAAAGAAATTGAAAATCTCATTATGAAGGCGGGATACATTTAAAGAGTGTCTGTAACTTTTTGAACTTAATTTAGAGAAGTCCACACATACCAATTTAACCCCATTTTAAATATTTCATTCGAATTTATTTTAAGAGAGGGGTGTCCATGAACACCCCTTCCATAAAAATAGATCCACCCATGATTTTTATTAAAACTTATTTTGTTCTCAATATTTTACCCAACATACAAAAAGTACAAATCGATCAAATTTCAATGAAACAATTTTCCTTTTTATCAACGATACCCTTAACACATTTTAATTTGTTTAAGAAGTGCTCCAATACAAGAGATGGTAATTGATTAATGTAATAATATTGCCAATGTCTAAAAACGTTCGGCAATTTCCTCTGTGACAAATTACAAAAGAGAAAAGAAAAAGGATGAAGAATTGATACAACCTGCATCATTACTGTATTGTCTTCAATTGAACTCAGAAGGTAATCAGTTAATAAAACCAAATATATATACATGTGTATGTGTATATATATATATATACACACGTACATATATATTAATACATATATATAAAAGTAAAGTAAAATAATCAATGTCGTACCCACTGAACTGGTGATATTATTGTGCGATCGTTAGTCATCCTCCACTTGTTAACCAAGCCGAAAGTCACAACTGATATTGCTTTTTAATCATATTCATGACTAATAAGATTATTCTGCAACAATATATATGTTATTGCACCAGTCGACGAACATCAATCATTGACACTAATTAGGACAACTCAGATTGTCTTTAACCTACCAAGATCGAGAAAAGTCTACAAAAGCAGACAACACCTTAAAACTTTATCCAATATATCATGAATCACACAAAAAATATTACATCCAATACACAGTCCATCCCTCGTAGATAACTGGGCTTAGCTCATGAATCATGGAGAACTAGTTTAATCGATCAGCACACATTGCCAAATTAAGTACTGGTGGTAGAGGAGATATGGTTGGCATGATAAATGCAATTGTTGTTGTCACACTCGAAGATAATGCACCTAACAGAACATTGCTGGTCTCTGCAATTAGTGCTGAAGTTGGTGACGTCTTTTGGTTGGGTGGGGGTCGGATCTTGTCAAACTAAGAAACGCTCTCAAGCCTACTCACTAAGTTAATACAATAGCATGATTAAATAGTGATTGTGAAGCTTTTGTAGGAAATATTGTGAGGAAATCAATGGCAGAGAAACACTGTGCCGTGGTATACTACTGTCTTGGAAGCAATTTTGACTCGACCGAGGTATAAATTAAACTAGTGGATTGCTCCCCAAGGTTAACACGGTGAGCCTCTAAACTCGCGCACTCGAGGCCAGAGACTTGGAACACGCAATATAGAAATTGCCTAGAAATGAGAGAGAACAGAATAGTAAAAGAGGAGAAGAGAAGAGAGAACTTGTTGTGTCTTTTCTGCAAATGAAGAGTGCTATTTTTATAGGATAGAGCTAACTAAAGTAGTAGAGAAAAACTAGATAAAATTTAGGAGAGCTTGTGGATAGAAATTATTAGCTGTTGTGGACTACTAACTTTAGTAAAGTGGTTGCCAAAAATAGTTGTAGCTTGGAGTAAACTATGGAGAAATATCAGTACAGAATCGTTGAACCTGAAGGCCAATGGACAAAAATTAAATAATATTTCTCCAAAAAGATTAGTAGGCCACGCCACGCCACGCCACGCCTACGCCCATGCTCGGCCTGGACTGAACCGAGCAGGCGGGCGGGGCGCGCTCGTTTGGTGGTCACCCTTCCCTACTCCACTAGGAAAACTAAGCTTAAATTATCCAACAAGGCTAAGTACGGAGGGGAAACATAAACCCCACATCAAGTGCCAAACTTCCTATGTGGGACAATTATAGAGCGGGAAAAGGAGCTATCTTAATGTCATTACTACTAATAATCCCCCACTAATGGCGTACATACCAGCAAGGAAAGGATCTGGGTAAAGAAAAGGCTAGACACTTGAGTATCAATATCTTTTGATTGAATTGACACATAGTAAAGTACGGCAACAACTGTGTTTATCGAGTGAACGAATCTTGAACTTGATAGACCCTGGTTGAGACCCCCACAACACATATCACCCTTGTTAACACTGTGTATTCCGCGATAACAAACTAGTACCTTTTAGGGCAATGCACACACATTGGGTCTCATAAGTGCTCTACAGAGACAACCCTGAGTCTCTCATAGAAGGAGGCCAAACCTTCACACTCACATAGATAATTCATCAAGTCCATCTCAACATTGACCATCATAACCATGGCTATGGAATCATTAAGAGCTGAATATTGCGCAACCTCACTTGTACCAAGCGGTGAATCCATCAAGTGCATCTCAATGGCACCACCCCAATGGGCTATGGATTCATTAAGAGCACAAAAGCTTAACCTCTCATAAGCACTACCACATGTCATAGGGGTGAGAAGGTAGTGTGTGTTGAGCCTCATATGGCTTCATTTGACCATAAGAGGGTATCCACCATACCATCTCAATCTATGGGCTTAAGATCCATCCGCCTCGATGTATCCAGAACGACTCGCCTTGTCAATCCCTTGGTCAGGGATCCGTTAGGTTCTTTTTCGGATTTGACATACTGCAATGAAATGGAACCATTTTTTAGTAGTTGTTTTACCGCCTTATGTCTGATTCGGATATGTCTCTTCTTTCCATTATACACACTGTTGTGTGCAACTCTAATTGCTGCTTGTGAGTCACGATGAAGGGAAATAGCCGTGGGCTGCCTCCCCCACAATGGCATATCTACTAATAGGCCTTTCATCCACTCTGCTTCTGGACCTGCCAACTCCAGAGCAATGAATTTAGCTTCCATAGTGGAGCGAGCTATATAGGTTTGCTTTGTAGAGTTCCACGAGATACCTCCTCCACCTAAAGTAAAAACATAAACACTAGTAGAACAGGCCTCATCATTCTTAGATACCCAGTTGCATCACAAAATCCTTCTAACACAGGAGGAAATTTATTATAAAATGCAAACACCACTCCGCAGTACCTCTCAAGTATTTAAGCAATCGAAATAATGCATCCTAATATTTTTTAGTAGGGTTATGAGTAGAACGACTCAATCGACTAATAGCATCAACGACGTTAGGTCGAGTATTTTTTTACGAGAAGCATTACACTTCCTATGATTTTATCATACTCAGTCTGTGAGACACTAGCCCCTTTGCTCTTTTTAAGATGTCTGCTATGGTCATAAGGAGTTCTCACAGGAAGCACATCAAAACAATTAAATTTCTTCAATACTTTCTCAATGTAACGAGACTAACACAAAGAAAAACCATCATCAGTCTTTCTAATCTTAATCCCTAGGATTAAATCAACTTCACCCATGTCCTTCATTTCAAAATGAGAGGACAACAGTTTTTTATACTCATTACAACATGCACACTAATAATAAAAATCAACATGTCATCTACATACAGACATATTATCATGCAATCTGAACCAATTACATTTGAATACACACAGGAGTCAAAAGTGTTCACAACAAATCCATTTTGTACTACTGTGCTATCAAACTTTTCATACCACTATTTAGGAGTTTGTTTAAGACCGTAAAAGGATTTCCTAAGCTTACATACTTTAGTCTTCTGGCCAAGGACTACACATCCCCCAGGTTGAGATATGTAAATCTCTTCTTCTAGGTCAACGTTAAGGAATGCTGTTGTCATGTCCATTTGATGAACAACAAGACAATGGATAGTAGCTAGGGCGACTAGAGTTCTGATGCTAGCTATTTTGAACATGGGAGAATACGTATCAAAGTAGTCAACCCCCTTTTTCTGGTTCAACCCCCTTGTCACTAGTCTGGCTGTGCATTTATTAATAGAACCATGAGGTATTAGCTTCTTTTTGAAGATCCATTTACTACTAATAGGTTTACAACCTTTAGGAAGTTCAACTAACTCCCAAGTTTGATTAGACACTATGGAGTCAAATTCACTTTTAATGACTTTTTTTCTAGAAACTAACATCTATAGATCTCATAGCCTCTTTATATGTTTTCAGATCTTCTTCGATAAAAAAGGCGGATACTAGTTCATCAGACAAGTGATTAGCTTCAAAGTCTTCAATCAAAAAACTAGTGAGGAAGTCAGGATCAAAACTAGTCTCAACTATAGGTCTCTTGTTCCTCCTAGGTTCGTCAACTAAGTTTCTAACCCCAGAACTACAAGCAAACAAAGGCACATTTGTAGGCATATGTATGTTTTCGTGAACAGGAGCAGGAAAATTCTTTTTCAAAGGGAATACATGCTTAAAAGACTCTGCATCCCTAGACTGACTAATAGAGAATTCATTCAATGATATGAATCTGTATGCAGCAGTGTTTTGGGCATAACCAATAAACACAAAATCAAAGGTTTTAGGTCCTATGTTTTCCTGTTTGAAATCAAGCAGGAAAACTTTAGCCAAATACCCCCACACCCTTAAGAAACTCAAGTTAGGAATATAGCCTTTCCATAACTCATAAGGGGTTTAGTGTAACTTCTGATGGAGTACTCTATTAAGAATATAGCAAGCAGATAAAATTGCTTCTCCCCACATGTTATTAGGAAGTCCGGAACTCAAAAGCATGACATTCATCATTTCTTTAAGAGTTCTGTTTTTGCGTTCGGGTATCCCATTTTATTGGGGAGTACGGGGTGCATTAACTTCATGTATTATGCCATTTTTCTCACAAAAGGCTGTCAAAGAGTTATTCTCATATTCTCCACCCATATCGATTCTAAGCCTTGTAATCTTTCAGCCCAATTGATTTTCTACTTCTGCTTTGTATTTCAAAAACATTTTCTTCAGCTTCATTTTTAGACCGAAAGAGGTAAACTTTGGTATACCTAGAGTAGTCATCTACAAAAGTGATGTAATATGTTTTCCCGCCTTTGCTAGCTGTATTTTTGAAGTCAACTAAGTCTGAATGTACTGGTTTTAACAATGTCGTTTGTCTACCAGTAATCGATTTAAAGGGCTTTTTGGTATATTTTGCTTCCACGCATGCGAAACTTTTGGAAACATTATCAACATTCACAGTAGATAGTAGTTTTAAGTTTTTGAGTTGCTTTATGGATGCAAAATTAACATGACCTAGCCTATCATACCACAAATCTGTAGACTCAGCAACATAAGCAAAAGTAGTTGCATTTCTGTTCAAACCTTCGGAAGTAATATTTAGCATAAATAGACACCCATTCAGGTATCCCTTCCCAACAAAGAACCCGTTATGAGAGATAACAACCTTGTCATCTCTTACAACAGTTTTCAGTCCAACTTTGTTGAGAGGTATGCTAGAAACTAAGTTTCTACGAAGGGAAGGCATAAACAACGCATTACTTAAAGACAGTAATTTGCCAGAAGCAAATTTAAGAAGAATCTTCCTTTTACCCATAACTATAGCAGCCGTAGAATTTCCCATATAGACGCATTCACCATCTGTAACATCTTCAAAGTCCTACATGAATTCTTTGTTAGCGCAGAAGGGCCTTGAAAGTCCAGTATCGTAGATTCATTCAGCGCTGTTTGCCACCAGGTTTGCATCTCCAACTACAGCACAGATGACTTTTGTATCCTCGACAAGGGTAGCCAGGGCTACAGGCTTCCGGTTTGGCTGTGACTGCCCTTTGCAAACTTGTTGTGTCTTTTCTGCAATTGAAGAGTGTTGTATTTATAGGAGAGAGCAGACTAAAGTAGTGGAGAGAAACCAACTAAAATTTAGGAAGGCTTGTGGGCAAAAATTATTAGCTATTGTGGACTGCTAACTTTAGTAAACTAGCTACCAAAATAATTGTTGCTTGGAGTAAACTGTTGGAGCGTATGGTAATAAGCTGGATGTAACTTGCTTGAGTTTAGTAATGGATTTCCTATTCGTAACAAGATATGACTTGATTTAAAGGCTACGCCACCAATCAAGCCTAAGGATCCACCAAGAATTGCTTAAAGGCTATGCCACCCATAATTCTATAAAGGATTCCACTCAAGACTCACCACCTTAAAAAGGATAAAGAGAACTTAAGATTTTTGAGAGAAAGCTTTGAGCTACTTCATATATCATTCAAGTGTGTCTCATACAATCCTAAGGCTTCCCTTATATAATGGAGGGGAGCCTTCAATTAACTAAAAAAATAATAAAACAAGCCTACACACGCCCATAAATCAAGGGAAAAAGTAAACAAAGCCATAAAACAAGGGTAATGGTGCACTAAGCTTGGTTTACCACCTTTCCAGGTTTTAAGGGCCAACTTTGAGCAGCCATATCTCTTAGATTCCTCAGCCAAATTTGATGAAACAACTCTTGTTGGAAAGCTTAGAAGTCATCTTTCACGTGGAGCAGGTTTTAGGCCATTTGGAGCTACCATTTAGGATATATTGGCTGAAAGGTGCACTAAGCTTGGTCTGCCACTTTTCTAGGTTTTAAGGATCAACTTTTAACAGTCATATCTCTTAGGTTTCTCAGCTAAATTGGATAAAACAACACTTGTTGGAAAGATTAAGACGTCAGCTTTCATGTGACATAGGTTTCAGGCCATTTAGAGGTCCCGTTTAGGAGATATAGGGCAAAAGGTGCAGCATATGCAGGCTGGGCCAGTTTCTGCAGCATCTGAAAAATGGCTCCGTTGGACTTATTATCTAAGGACTTCATCTAGAACTATTTATATGTCATTAAATATGACATATTAAAGGTTGCTACAAGTAGGATTGAAGCATTTTAAACCCACGCCAAGCTTGCCTAATAAAGCCCACAAAACCCGGTTGAAACCGGGTAAAATTGCAGCTTGTATAAGCCTTGCTGTTTTAGGCTCCTTTATTATCTCCGAGGGTTTAACTTCATGTTGATAGATGAAACCCTTTAGAAGGTCCCTTGACCTTCCCAAGTCAAAAGAGTAACACATCCCAAAGGTTTAGGATGAGGTTGGAATTGAAGTTCCAACTCCGTACAAGGGCCAAGTCCCCTTTGATGGATTTGTCAGTATTGAGGAGGAGTTGTGAGTTCTTTTGGACTTGTGTAGGCATGACATTTGCTTCAACTGTGGAGAAGTATCAATGCAGAATCGTTGACCTGAAAGGCCAACGGCAAAAATTAAACAATATTTCTCCAAAAAGATTAGTAGGCCTAAGCCCCCGCCTCGCCTGCGACTACGCCTTGAAAGTAATGGCAGAAAGAGACAGAGCTAACACTGTGTCATAGTATACCACTGCCTTGAAAGACATCTTGGCTCGACCGAGGTGCAGATCAAACCAGTCGAATGCTCCACAAAGTTAACACAGTGAGCCTCTGAACTCGTGCACTCGAGACCAGAGACTTGGAGCACGCATTAGAAACTACAAGGAAATCACGTATTTGTGACCGCAATTTGTGACCGGTTTTGCAGTCACAAAACCCTTGGTCGGAAAATAAATTTGTGACTGATTCGGTCACAAATTGTAACGGTATTTGTGACCGAAAAAGCGGTCACAGTTTGAGACCGCATTTCTCACCACTTAATATTTGAGACGTATTTTGTGACGGTTTTTGCGGTGAGAAATTCAGATTGAGTTGTGACCGTTTTTGCAACCGCACTATTGTTGTGACTGATTTTGTGACCGAATCGGATCAAGTTATTTGCGACCGAACTTGTGACCGCTATCGTTTGTGACCGCTTTTCTGACTAACTTGGTAGGAAATTATGCTTCTTTGTGACCGTATTTGTGACCGATTTAGGGAAAAAAAAATTGTGACTAAATTTGTGACGGATTTTGGAAAATAAAGAAAAAATTGTGACTGCTTTTGTGATCACCTTTTGAGTAAGATTTTGAAAAGTGCATTGCAATGTGATATGATTGAAAAAATG
>NCQV01094197.1:1213-12003 GCA_002740545.1 Lophocereus schottii | reverse complement strand
CAAGTTCGGTGTGTTTGGTCCGTTCATGAAACGCTGGATTCTTAGCAATACGTAATGCTGGTTGGCTGTCACAGAAAACATTCATGGTTTGGTCATGAAAGATCCCTAAAGAAGCTAAGCAACTTTTGATCCAGATAAGTTCAGTGGAGGCCACAACCATGGCCCGGTACTCCACTTCTACTGATGATCTAGACACATTGCGTGCTTCTTTGTTTTCCAGGATATAGGAGAGCCTTCGAGTGTAACAAAATACCTAGTTAAGGACCGCCTAGAAATCGGGCAAGCTCCCCAATCAGACTCACAAAAGCCAAAAAGTTGGAAATTATTATTGGCTTTTAAGAAAATGCCTTCTCCTGCACTGCCTTTTAGATAACGAAGCACTCTTCGTGCCGCTTCCATGTGTTCCTATTTAGGTGCCTACATGAATTTGGAGAGCATATAGACCGCATATGTCAATTTCGTCGTGCAATGGTGAGGTAAATGAGTTTGCCTACCAATTTAAGATATCGAGTGGCATCATCCAAGATTTTTCCTGTCGTTGTTGGTAGCCTGTGATTCTCCTCAATAGGGAAGTCAACTGCTTGGCCCCTAATAGCCCACACTCATCTAATATTTCCAAAGTATATTTTCTTTGACACAACAACATTCCCTCAGGACCTTGTGCGACTTCAATGCCGAAAAAATATTTCAAGGTCCCTAGGTCCTTGATGCTGAAACAAGTATGAAGATAACTTTTAAAATCCTTCGTCGCTTGAGTATTGTTGCTGGCAAGCACTATGTCATCAATATAAACCAACACTACTAAGAACGTATCCCCTTTGCGATAAACAAGTAGGGAATAGTCCGCATAAGATCGTACAAACCCATACTCATGAAGTTTCGAGAACAGTTTGGCAAACCATTACCTAGGCGCTTGACGAAATCCGTATAATGACTTTTGTAGACGACAAACCTTGTTTGGCCTTGGGGATGAGAAACCGAGAGGCATTTTCTTAAAGACTTCCTCTTCTAGATCTTCATGCAGGAATGCATTCTTTACATCCATCTGATGTGGTTCCCATCCTTTTGCAACTGCAACTGACAGAAAACAACTGACACTTGTCATTTGGGCAATAGGTAAGACAGTTTCGTTATAATCGAATCCTTTAACTTGATAATCTCCCAGGATCACCAATCTTCCCTTGCATCTCTGAATGCTCCCATCAGAGTTATACTTCACCTGGTAAACCCATTTACAACTGACGGGTTTCTTGCCCCAGGGATGATAATCTCCTCAGCTATGGTCGTTCTCCAAAGCAGATCTTTAATTGCTTCCTGAAAATACTTAGGCTCTACAACCTTTGCCCAAGTAGCTAGAAAATGTTTGCGAGATACAAAGAATTTTTCAGATGACATATAGTTTGCTATAGGATAGCGCGTACCCGAAGAGCTCGTTTAGGACAGTTTAGTAGCAAATGAGATTAAGGTTGGGTCTTTGGATTGGACATTATGGCATAGATAGTTTTCTAAGTGGGCCAGCTGCTTCCTGGGCCGAGTAGGTCTCTGCCGTGGTGACTCCTCCTTGGCCTGTGCATTATTGGGCGAATGGGTCTCTGTTGGGACAACTCCCCCTGGGCCTTTGCGTAACATCCTTCTTTGGATGGCCATGCTGAACTGGGCCGGGTGACTCACCCTCATCATCCTGGGCTGTAGATATGTGGGCTTCATCAACTTGGCCTAAAGTCAGAGGCCTCTCGATCTCGGCGAGGGGCTGAAGATGGGGGTGCCCCTCAGACACGCTACCCTTTGCGGCAGTGGGCTTCGTGGTCCAAGCATCATTGGGTCAGAGAATCTAGGTCGAGTCCTCTTCCACAATATCAACTCTAAAAATACTTCTTCCACGGCTGGTACTTGTAGGGTAATCTTTTTCATTATTTACAAAGGGAAATATATGCTCTTGGAAGACTGCATCTCAACTTATAAAAAATTCTCGTGTATCCAAATCATAGAGTCTCCAACCCTTTTGACCAAGAGGATAACCTACAAAAAGACATTTCCTACTTCGAGATGCAAATTTATCCAGATCCCTTAACTTGTAGTGTGCAAAACATAACACCCTAAACACTCGTATGTGATTATATGAAGGTTTTTGATGGTAAATAACCTCATAAGGGGTCTTACACGACAACAATTTGGTAAGTATTCGATTGATCAAGTGGGTTGCTGCAAGAGCACATTCCCTCCCAAAACTTTATTGGCAAATGTGCTTGAAACAAGAGAGCTGGGGCCACATTCAAAACATGACTATGTTTTCTCTCCACCCTAAAGTCTTGTTGGGGTGTATCAACACAATTATTTTAACACAAGATCCCATTTTCTTGATAAAACATTTGCATTGGTTTTGAAATGAAGTTGGATCCGTTATCACTGCTCACAATTTTAACTTTTTTACCAAATTGAGTCTTGGTCAGACCAATAAAGTTCTTAAGTAATTAGCTTGTCTCCCCTTCCTCCTGCATTAGGTAAACCTAGGTAGCCTGACTAGCATCGTCAACAATTCTAAAAAAATAATGTGCACCATTAGAAGATGGCACTCTATAAAGTTCTCAAATGTCACAATGGATGAGCTTAAACACACACTCAACTTTATTTTCGCTTAAAGCAAACAAGTTTGTTTTGCACGGAAACAAATCTCACACACATCATGTTTGTCTTTATCAAAAACTCCTAAACTGCTAGAAAGATAGGATAACACTTCACTTGATGGATGTCCCAAGCGCTTGTGCCACAAGTTAACTGAATTGACTGCATTTACTTGATTCCTTTCCAATCACCCCTCCTTGTAGTAGTAAACTCCTCCTTGTTGCTTACCCACACCAATCAGAGTCCTCGAAGCATGCTCCTATACCACACAGGTAGACCTGGCAAAACTGACCCGAGACCTGAAACCCGAACCGAACGACCTGAACCCATACCCGACCCGACACCCGAAATATGCTCACCCGTAAGTGGACGCGAAACCCAAATTGACTCGAACTGAACTAGACCTGACCTGAAATTTTCCACAAAGTTACTTGTTTTCGTATAACGAGCCTATTTGACCAAAAATTGATTGACCCAAACTCGACCCAAATCGAACCATACCCGACCCAATCCAAAACGACCCGAAATATCATTTAACCGAACATGATCCAACCTGAACTTGACCCGACCCATACCTAAATCGGATAACCTATTTGCCAGGTCTACACACGAGCATCATCAGAAAAAATTACCAAACATCTTAGATCATTACATAATCTAGCTACTGAAATTAGATTGCAATTCAAGGAAGGGACATAAAGAACATCTTTCAATCTTAATTTTTCTCCTAGGCTAACGGTGCCTTGGTGTGATGCCATCGTATTTGCTCCATCCGGCATGCCAATGGGAATAGGTAAAATTTTCTCGATTCCTTGTAGAATACTTGAGTTTCCCATCATGTGACATGATGCACCCAATCGTCCAATTTTTACCTGAGAGTCGATCACTACCGGACTTTGGCACCTCAATAAGGCTCAAAAGCTGCTGGACTTGCTCTATAGTCAGGCCTGGAATCACTACTTAGGCCTTCTCGGTTAGGCCATTGCTGTTGCCTGCTACTATTTTGGCTAAGGCCAGTGTGGCATGGGCTGTTTCTCTCACTGGCCCATGGCCTCTTCCTGTTGCTGCATATCCCCCATGTCTAGAATGACCCCCTTAGCCTATTTGTCCTCTTTCGTGGCTTCCCCACCTAGGCAGATAACTGATTATTTCATAGCAATTTGTTTCATCATGACCATATTTGCCGCAATGCTTTTATGTTGGTTTCTCCACCACGTTTGATAGTTCTCTGGCTGCAAAGGCCACTGTGTTCTCAGCTCGATGATCTCTCTCCATCATGATATGTTTATGGTTTTCTTCTTGTTGGATTATATTGAAAATCGTATCCAAAGAAGACAAGGGACCACATGCTAGAACTTGACTATGCATGGATGAGAAAGATTCGTCATTTAGGCCCATCAAGAATTGATAGGTCATTTTTTCATCAATCATCTTCACTATCTTCTCTCCAACTTTACATTCACACTTACCACATGTGCAATACAGAATCTTTACGTAGCTTTCTGGCTCGTTCCACATTCCCATCAATTTCGAATAAAATTCGATTACCTACAAACCACCTCGTTTACAAGATGCAAGATCACTCTTTGACTGATGGATCCTAGGGGTATTAGCGATGGCATACCTTTTGCATACATTTTCCCATATAGCTTGGGATGTCTTGGCATAAGCTACGCTAGTGTGAAGCCTAGAATCAGTTACGTTCACGATCCATGAATAGATTATGGAATCCATAATCTCCCATGCATCTAGCTCGCTTCTATCTTCTCCTATTTGCAGTGTCGGTTTAGCTAGGGTTCCTTCTAGGAATCCTAGTTTATTTTTCGCTTTTAAAGCAATCCTTACCGCCTTCCTCCAAAGGTCAAAGTTTCTTCCATTGAAGATGACTGAAGTGACTCCTGGCCCTTCTAATGGATGTAGGCAATAGGGTGATTAGCTTTCAATAATGAATCTCTTCCCTCCACTCATGGCTCTGATACCATGAAGAATTTGGAATAAATATGTGAATTTTGGCCACGGTTTGCTTGAGCCATTTGCTTCCCTCTTCTATTTCTCGATTGTGATTACATGTGCTTTAAATAATATAAAAGGGAAACACAAAACCCCTATTCCTAATTTGCTTAGGAAAGAAGTCACAATATGAGGCATATAGGATAACATGAAATATAAATCGAAGATGTCCTATTCCTACTACAATTTATATTCTTGACACCAACTACGTACATAAGTTTCTAGTAGTTTGCTAGTTGCCACAACCTATACAATAGGGAAAACAAAAATTAGTTTTGGTTTGAGTAATCCTATAATTTATCAACAAGATGACCAAAATGTCTCATTACATCAATGTAGCATATTTTGGATGATGACTGCATTCCGATGCTAGGAGTCTAAGATTATAAAGAAACTATACTATAAATTATTTTGTACCATTTCCAGGCTGCAAGCACAAATGTTAAACAGTAATTTACTCTAGGGGGCCACAACGTAACAATAAATATGCCTAGCAGTCTATATTGATGAAGAAGTACAACTAACATTTTTTATAAGGAAAAAAATTAAAGATAATAAAGTTTGTGCAAAAACTAACCAGTATGCATCGGTATGATTTAGTGTAGAGTAGATTCTAATCTAATTCATGTGGTTATAATGTAATTGTAATAACACTTACACTTTTAAGTTGTTCAACCTTTCCTTTAATAGAAATTCCTATATGATACCTCTCGTAGTTAATTTTTGTAAGGTAACCTACATGACATTTTTCATTTTGGGTAGCTGCACAAGCATGGAGTCATGCGTTTTGTTTTTTGGAAAAAAGGGGCAAGTTCCTTTCTTTCCAAAATCATGCATTAACCCCTAGTGATTTTTTTGAAATGTGATTTTAACTCTGCCGGTCGCATGAGTGTAGAAATCACCTTCTGCTGGTCAAATCGAGATATTTACTCTACTGTCATTGGTCGTGATTCATCTAGGATGTCATTTCCCGATCACGAATTCGTTCCAGATTTTCATTGGCATGGTGATTTTTGTTAGATTGTCTCTTCTCCTTCAATGTTTCTTTTGCTGATCCGCTAATTATATAATTTTATTAGTTCAAAGTATATATTACTAGCTAGTCCTATAACCACCCTTCTTGGTTTGTGCTTTAATGTTAAAGTTTTCGGTCATGGATTGTTGATGGTAATAGCAATGTATATGCTATGGCCACTTCTATAAAGAAATCAAGTAACTGGTCAAATGAGAAGGATGAAAAGATATTGGACTTGATGATTGAACAAAAAGCACAAGGGGTAATACATTTGAGTGGCCTATGGTGAAAGCATTGTTGAAAAATGAGGGCATCGGTAGGAATGGCCCCCAAATCAGAAACCATTATAATGACATGTTGAAGAAAATAAAAAGTTTGGGAATGGCTTATAGGAGGCACAGGGGTTGGTGTTGATTCTAACACTGGGGCTGTGGAAGTGACTGATGATGCTTGGGCTAGGTCTCTTTAGGTACGTTATGTAATCATATTACAGTTTAAAAGATACTAATTCACATGATATTATTGTGTTTGTAATATAAGTAACTAATTGTTTTTATTAGCGTGTAGACGTAAGGGGGGAAATTTAAAAAATTTCGTGAGAGTATCCCTGCAAATTTAGATAAGATGAAAGTCGTGTTCCATGGTAGGCATGTGACAGGTGAAATAAGCTTTTCCCTAGCAATGGTTGCTTCGGGAAGCCAACCGAATAGAAAAGACTAGAACATGGAAAGTGATTTGAAAGAACACATGGGCGATAGTGATGAAGCCAGTGAAGATGTTTCTAATGAGGAGATACATTCATTGGTGCGGTGAAAAGTTGATCTTATCTTAGAAGTGCTCATACCAGCTCTCGAAAGCATAGAAGTAAAGGAGGAAGTCCAGGTGATAGTAGGCGGCAAAAGCAAGAATTACGGGACTCATCAAAGTGAGATGCATAAGTTCTGAACGCCCTTCCTGTGCTCTATATGAGGGTGGAGGCTAGAATCCAGTCCCAACCATTTATTTACAAACAGGTTCCGACGAACTTGAGGAAGCATGCTGGGGTTACTGCAAAGGGATCAGTTTTCATGTTCAATGTGATGGAGAACATTAGATGTGAGAAGGATGCATATTACTTTATAATATTTGATAATGATGATGCGAGTGAATATTTACAAGTGAGAGGGTTTGGAGATGTGTAACTGGTTGGTCCTTTCAAGCAACTTGATGGTTGTAGGAAGGTGTGCGGATAATGTTTTGTCCAATTTCAGTTTTCTTTCGTGGTTTATGGAGTGGGTTTGTGTTGACTAGTACTGTGCTCGTATGAATTTTCGGTTATGTTTTATGATTACATTGACTACAACAGAGTTGTAGTGCTCGTATGTGTATGAAGGCTATTGTTGATTTATAGCAAGTACCTAGGAAATATGAGTTTTTTTTACACAAATCAAAAGTTGCTTGACTTTACATCTAATTCTTTTATGATTATATATGATGTAGAATGGACGACAATGAAGAATGTGCTATCGACACTCTTCTTATGTATACACTAGAACAAATTAGTTCACTGTAAGCTCCAAGTCCACACCAAAGATTACCAAAGATGATTGGTGGGGAAAGTGAGGCAAAGTTCATACATCGAGTGTTATAAAGTGATCGTCTTGATTTTCATCGAAAATTTCTGCACCTTGAACAAGACGCTTTTAGATATCTTGTTAAGATCATGATAGAGAAGGAATTATTAAATGAGGGAAGTTTTCTTAAAGCAACCGAAATAGTTGCAATAACCTTATATATTTTGTCAAGAGGGGCAAGCTATGGGGATGTTGAAATCCGATTCCTACATTCTCCATCAACTATAAGCCTGTACCATAATCAAGTCTTGTAAGCTTTAGTGAATTTATCTATTGATATTATTAGGCCATATCAAAGTCAACATCAAGTGCCTCCTGAAATCACCGCCGTTTTTTAACGTACTTTGTTTAAGATCAATGAAATCTCTACCTCTATTTATATAATACATAATAATCTTGTGGATCCTACTTAGGCCTGATCAAATTAAGGGTCAGGTCGGGTCGGGTCATGAGGGTCAGCAGATAGGATTTGCTTGATCTTAACCCTACCCGACCCTCATGCAGGTCAGCATACCCTTGACCCTAACTCTGTGGGTACCCTCGGGTCATCAACTTAAACCCAACCGTCAAACCTCCCGATATAGAAAATGAGTTTTTTCATTAAGTTTTCTTTTTATTATAAAGGTTAACATTAAACATCTTACCAAATAAAAAGTCAAACGATAATATAATACTCCGATAAAGTGTATCGCAACTACAAACACTCTGATGCGTAATTTAGTCATTAAACCAATAGACCAATTAGTTCACTAAAATAACTACTCAATTTACTCCAAACTTCAGAGAGGGAATGTTAGAAGATTATGAACCAGTGAGATTTGGTGAGGTGAACAGGGGAAAGATGCTATGGGGAGATGGAAAAGTGAAAGCGAAAAAGTGTTAAACAATGAAACCGAAAGTATCTTATTTTTATTTTAGTTTTTAATTTTTTTTATAAAGAAGGTGAGGGTCAACGAGTCGGGCCAGCGGGTCAAAACCTTTACCCAAGCCTGACCCTTAGCATAGTTGAGTACCCTCAATTTCAGAGTTGAGGGAGTCGGAGATAAAAAAAAGCCGACCCTAAACCTCATTTTTGAGGGTCGGCTCGAGCGGGTCGCCGACCCATTAATCAGGTCTAGTCCTACTATTTATCTAAATTCTCAAAAATCTATCTATCTGTAATCTGTCTATATCCATAATATCTATCATCTATATCTATATATGGTGGCAATCTTATAGGTCCTACTATTTATCTAAATTCTAAACAATTAGAGTTTTTTAATTGTTAGATTGAGATTGTTTTTAATAATTACCGTTGGATTTATAAAAAAATAAAATTAATTTTTTAAAAAATCTATCTATGTATAATCTATCTATATCCATAATATCTATAATCTATACTATACTAATAGCAATCTTTGAAAAATCTTAGAATGCTGTAACAGTAATTTATGATGTTATATACTAATAGCAATCCATGTATAACCTATCCATCCAATTTAGAACGAGATAAAATATGAAGATTTGTGCTTGTCATATTATTATATTTGCAATGAAATAAATATGTCTAATCGTATTTTAAATACTATTTCTATGTAATAATCTAATTTTTGATGTTATAAATAAAAGATAATTGTAATATCTTGTAATTCTATAATTCCTTCTTATTTAGTTTCCATTTAATTGGCCTTGAACTATAATGTAGTGGTGGGTAATAGGACGACCATGTTCGTGTGCGATTGTCTCATTGATAGAGTATATTGATTGGGTAACGGTAGGTCAATTAAAAAATTATCAAATAAGTAGGGGACCAAACCGCATCAACCCATTAATGTGCTGTAGACGGGTTGATCCGTAAATAATCCGACCCATTGTTGACCTTGTTTCAAAGCACGGGTGGCCCTCCCAATTCAAAGGGGGCTGAACTCTTTGCCCATCCGTACATAACATTCACATATTATAATAAAAATTTTTAATATTTTTATTTTCTTTTGAGAAATTATAGATAATATGCATTTTCATTAAATAAAGGCAGTTTTAAGTAATAAATATGCTTCATTTAACTTTGGCAAAAGAAAAAGTAACTGACAAAAAGGGCTACCTACATTCGTTGGGTTAACCTACAACCTGTAAAATTGAGATATGCCTTACTTAAATCCAAATAAACCTGACCCATATTTTACCTGAACCTGAATACACCCGATCTGTATTTAACCTGCCTACCTGAATTGAAAGTTGTACATAAAATCATTCGACTCATCAAGCAGAACAAGAGTAGGCAAGAAAATCATTTGGATTAGGAAATACTTAATCTCAAATGGCCATGTAATAGTGGGCATATGGTTTCTTATAGGTGAATCATAAGTAGTGGGAATAAAGTACTCCTTAAGTTGCTTAGGTGGTAGGTTTGTTCTTCATCCATTTTTTTCCTTAGATTAACACTTCTTAGCTCTTATCCTAGTAAGGGAACACTGAATTTTAGGATTGCACTCTTCAAGATCTAAGAATATAAAACATCTACCATGCATACAACCATACAAATAACAAAAGAGTAGCGCACTTTTACCATAAGAATAACCAAAATAAGATCTAATTTTAAATAAACTATTAAAAAAGAAAAAGAAGAAAAACAAAGAAAAATAATAAAAGAATAAAAAGAAAATGAAAATTAGAAATTACTAACAATTCCTCAACAATGGTGCCAAAAACTTAGCGTGGATTTTATATTCAGTTTTGAAAACCCTTTTCACTTGCAAGCGTACAAGGTCAGTTGTACACTAGTGAGTATAGGGTGTTGATCCTGTGAAGAATAAAGACTATTTCAAATTTAGTTTTCTAATTAAAAAGAATAATTGAAGAGAGGAGTCAATTATTGAAGAAAAAAAAGAAAAGCAAATGAGTTAAGAAAATAGAAAGAAATCAAATTAGAGAAAGATTTAGGATTTTAGATTTCAGCCATGACTTAAATATTTTCAAATGGGGGTTTAATTAGTTTCTTGTTCAACCAAAATTACAAGAATTATGCCATGAATAAAAAGATAAATCTGATAATTATCATATGATACAATTTGTTTACTAGTTATCATGAATTATTCATTTTGGACGTAACACATCTACTGTCAAGTATAAATTATTCAACTTTAACAAGTATGATCTTAGCATAATCGCACAATATTTTATTTGCCTTCAAGGTCAAATATATAATTGGGATACAAATTAAACTATTGAAATCAATATGAATAAACAATACTAATAATACGCATAGATAAGTTAGGATGAAATAAAAACTCAAAATTATGCAATATAAGATGCAAAAATAACTGCAGAACAAATTAGTAAAACGATATTATTAATCCAGGATCCAGCCTAAATGAGTTTTTAGTTGCCATAGTTAATGAAAATACCATTAAAGTTGGTCTAATGGTACTCTGAATTAGTGGTGTATTTCACTTCCTATGTTCAAAGTTTGATATTCAGTTACACAAAACTATATAATTAAGTACGGACTCTCTAATTTGACTAACAAAGGACGTGAAAAGAGGAGAACAATA
>NCQV01094184.1:10356-22023 GCA_002740545.1 Lophocereus schottii | reverse complement strand
AGAAGCTAGCTAGGAAGATTACACGTAGTGAAGTTGTAAAAGTTATACATTAAACTCTTACAAAAAAAAGAAAATTTGAAATTAAAAGTGAAATCTCTTAATGAAGAATCATCATGGTAATTTGTATAAGTCCATGATAATTTTTGGGTAAGCAATAAATAAGGAGTAAATCAAATGTCAAGGTGAGTGCCAGTTATCTCAACATACTTAAGTTCTTAAGCTCAACTTTTAGTGATATTTAGACTTTTTTCTATTTTGAAAAAAAGAGTCAAATCGTTAATTACTCTAACTAACTAGCTAACTGAAACGACGTATCTTCAGCTAATCAGTAACAATATCCTTAATTTTTTTAGATATTATTTATCTAATAAATTCTCTTAAATAAATAAAAAATTGATTTAAATTTCTCTTAGGTGATGATTGTGTAAAATTTAAAAAATTTTTAAAAAAGGACGATGTGCTTAATATCGTTAAGCTGGACCTGGACGTCTGGACTTAACAGATGGATTGTCTAAGACTCTGGGCCAGCCCATAATTTGTCTAAACCGAAGTGGGCTGTGATATGTACAGATTGACGACTTTGGCCCAATTGGTTCTTTTGTTTGATGTGGTTCATGATAGCAGCAGGTCATGAGTCCAGCCCACCACAGAACCAAAACTGAGCGGCTTGGTTCAAGGCTCATGCATTGATAAAGTGGCTCGAATTAGACTTTTTATGTAACTAAATAAGTGAATTTGAGTGGACCGACCCGTTTATTTTATGCCCATAATGATACGGTATTACATAAAAACCTTGTAACATTGGCTGATAGTTATCTAAACAAGTAAATTTGTACAATAAGATTGATTTGCAAAAACACTATTGATCCTACTTCTTTATGGACTTTATTTTAGATGGGCGGGCTACTTGGTCTGAGGGGATCTGGCCCAATTCCCAGAACCATAAGTTGAGAATTGCACCGTCGAACACCCCAGTGAAAATTGTGATAAAAGGTTTAATATTGTTGTCATACTATGTCCATAAATATATCCGCATGTTAATATAATTGACAAAATTTTAAGAATTGTTAACTGCTTGGAGAGATCTAGGTGTGAATCTCGACTACATCCTTCTTGGTAGCCAAGGGACAACCTAATGGGCTAGTGAAGCCCAACATTAGCGGGCCAGACTCATTTGTCTAGGCCCAAGAGAGTACATCGGTGCCAACTGATTACAATGGAATGAAATTGTTGGCCCCCGTAAACGACCCTTCAAGGCAAGGCGACGTCAAATTTCCACACCCCTCGTATCATTGCTCCAACGCTTAAAGTGCCTTATTTGTGTACTTATTCTTATAGTAATAGAATCTAGTACAAGAATATCCAAACTAACTAGGCATGGGCCCATGGATATTGATTATCTTAGACTAGATACAAATCCTTCATATCCAACATCCGGGCCTACCAACATTACGCGATGAGTTGGATTTAGCCCGTGTTTGGCAACATTATTTTGACCAAGTCAAACATCAATTTTTTTGTGTTCGGTAATCTAGTGTTTGATTAACATTTCAAGTAGCGTTTAGCGTTTTAAGCAGTGTTTTTGAAAACCTAACAGTATTTACTTTTGGCATTCAAAAGTAGCGTTTCATATTTTTTTGATCAAAAAAATATCATGTGAAAATTTTATATTTGAAAATTATCTATATCTTTTTATGTCAATTTATATTAATCAGTTAACCCAACAGCCAAATTTATCGGACACATTTATATCGACTGCTCATCTATACAGATATCCCCTAACAGCTAAATCTAAACTGCCATCCGCTGTCTAAACAGCTAAGTTTGCCGAATAGATCCTTGGTATCCATCTTATATATTTGTTACGAAAGTAATTGAAGTGGTTGAAAGTTTAGACAAGGACAAAAACCAATTGAAGATCAAGAGCTAAAAAGTGAGGGGAATTGATCATGTGTACTATACGACAAATTTGTCAATTTGATGCTCTAGAGTTCTTTGGACCTTACTAGAAGGGGTTTCAAGTAGTGTAACGACCATAGGTTTCTCACTACACCATAATGCAATGGGCATCATTCTGCAATTGCACACTTGATTGCATCACGTTCTTGACTTTTGATTATGATGGCAATATACTTTCTTGGGATAGCAACGATTATGGGTGAATCGAATAGAGTCATATGTTCACATCTTGGTCGATAGGCTATGAATCCGTATGTATATGTTGGATGATGTAGATAATTGGATATGGTTCGGCATATTGTCTCCACTTCAAGAGTATCATGGAGTGGGGTGTACTTATTTGCACTAATTAATCCCATTCCTTGTTTTCACAAGTTTTACCGATCATTGTATGAACTGGAGAACAGAGTGTTTGTCCTTATCTTGCATAATAACTCGAGGCCTTTCATTCGAAGTTTCTAATATTATATCTAAAAACCAGAGATGTAAATGAACGATGATTTCTTTGTAAAAATTTTTGAACGAAATTGGTAAAAGTTGATAGAAATTGATAAAATTTATAGAAGTTGGGTTAGAGTTGGAAGGAATTAGAATTTTTTTCGTAAGAATTAATAGAAGTTAGTAGAAGTTGGTGAGAGTTGGTAAAAATTGGTAAAAGTGAATTACCAACAAAAAGGACAAACCCTAAAATCCAAGAAAATTTGTACGCCTTAAAGCACATTACGCATTCAACTTCATTTCTTTTATCATTTTTTTTTATTTTTGGGGACAGAAAAGTCTCATAATCATCATAATTAATACGAAAAAAAGAGGACTTACCATTGACAAAAAATCGCTAACAGCCCATTATAGAAGTAGAAATAGAAATGAAAATGAAGGTTTAGAGAAGAGGGCTTGAAAAGAGGAAAAAGAGAGGTGGCGGCTAACTTGACCAATTATATTTACGGCATGAAATCATATGAATAACTGGTATATAGAAATAAAATGCCATTTGCATCTAAGTTTCCTACTTTCTCATAGGTCATGTCCATTCGATTCTACATCAACTCAAGTAGATCTAAATATCTACTATAGAGGATAAAATATTCATCGAGTGTAGGTAGTTTAAATGACATAATTAATATATATCAGTAATCATATCCTCTTGACTAGCACGAGTTCACTTAAATAGTTAAATACGTATTTTACTTAGATAAGGTCTTCTGTTCGAGTTTTATAGATGAAGATAAATTAGGTGGGAGAGCCCTGTGATGTCTGGGTCAATAATAACCCAAATCCATTGGAACAGAGATGAAACATCCCAAGATCAAGGAAGACG
Source organism: Lophocereus schottii (assembly GCA_002740545.1). NCBI lineage: Eukaryota > Viridiplantae > Streptophyta > Magnoliopsida > Caryophyllales > Cactaceae > Lophocereus > Lophocereus schottii. The sequence goes on along the minus strand of NCQV01094184.1, from coordinate 18,746 downwards.
ACACTAGCTAGCTAGGATGAGTTATGAATAGCCCTACACTTGAAATACTACCCTAATTAATGTTCATAATTGGTGCACTAACTTTCAAATATACTGTTGCAATTTGACTATGTCTGACCCATGTTTTGGACCAGCTAGATCTAGTAGTACATTGTGTGGTCCTTTTGTTCTGTTCATTTATGTACTGATCCTGCCCAATTGCAAAAACAACCAATTGAAATACAAAGACACACAAACACAGTAAAATAGAGGGTATAGTGGACTAGTCCTTTCTGTGTGAGAGAGTTCAAGTCAAGAAAAATTCAGTCCAGGTACACTGGATAACATGCACTACCGCAACAAGCCAAGCCACAGCTGTAGTTGTTATTTTTTGTTGTTGGTATGTAATTATGATGTTGTCCAATTAACACTTGGATGTCATCACTTGTGGATGACGAGACTGACTCACCAATGGACAAGTGAAAGAGATGGACATATGAATGTCCAAACAGAAAACCCAGCCCTATCTGATTAGTTTCTGTTAGGGCTTTTCTTCTTTTTTTTTGGGGGGGTTGGTGTATAAATGAAGGCGTAATGATTGATTTAGAGGAATTCGAATTTAAAGATTCTAATAGCAGCTCTCATAAACTTAACCAGTAAAATTGTTTAGCTAACTTTTATGGTATTATATTAGTCCAACTTACTTAGGTTGCTTTTGATTGGGTGATTGGACTTGTTTGTTTTTTGGGGGGTACCTCAATTGTTTTATTTTCAATTTCAAATTAAATACCACCAAAATCATTAGAAGCACTACTTCTGGTAAGCTCATGACTCTGTAAATCTTGATCATTGTCTTACATCTATCTTGCATATGACGTAGTTATCTATCTGAGAGTTTGTGCTAGGTTCCAGATGGCTCCAGGCCTCCAGGGTCTTAGTCTATAGTTGTTAGGGCACTAATTTTTTGCCCTAATCATGTGTTGGGCACTTTGAGGTCTTAATTCCCCGTCTAAGAACAATTCAAGTTAGGGTTATTAAGTTGCAGATTTTACTCTACCGAATTATGCTAGTGTTATGGATTTGGACCAATTGCAAGGTATGGGACTTGTCCCACATCGGTTGTATCTTGTATAGGTAACTGATGAGGGGTTTATAGACCAAATAGGCTTTCTCTCCTAATAGGCTAGTCTTTTGGGATGAGTTCTTCTGTTTAGCCTGTAACAATTGGTATCAGAGCCAACTCGGAGTGGTGGCATGGAGGAACCAGCCGTGACCAACGTGGCCGTGACCAACAAGGATTCGGGGTGGTGGCCTGGGGGAATCAGCCATGACCAACGTGGTCGTGACCAACGAGGACTTGGAGTGGTGGCCTGGGAAAGAGCCAGCCGTGATCAACGTGGCCGTGACCAACGAGAACTCGGAGTGGTGGCCTGGGAAAGCCATCCGTGACCAACGAGGACGTTGGCCCTTAAGGGTGGTCGAATGTTACGAATTTGGACCAATTACAAGGTATGAGACTTGTCCCACATCAGTTGTATGGGCAACTGATGAGGGATTTATAGACCAAATAGGCTTTCTCTCCTAATAGGCTACTCTTTTGGGATGAGTTCTCCTATTTGGTCTGTAACAGCTAGCTAGTTCGAAGTCAGGAAAAGTTCTCAAAACCACACTCTTCCCCGGTTTGTCACTGCTCTCTCTCTCTAAGCTTGAAACTCAGATCCATTGTTTAGTTTCTCTGAACTGATCATGCCCTTAAGATTTCTCAGATCTACAGCACAGACACAGACACTCTTTGTGTCCAACAGTCTGTGTGTGCACCCGCGCGTGTGAGACATTCCTCCTTTTAAAGCTCTGAATCACAAGAAATTCCTAACAAGACACAGTTGGCTTCTTAAACCCCCCAAAAAATAGCCCAAAAAACCAAAAGAAATATTTTCAAACCAGAAAAATCCAAAAGAAAAAAGGAAAATCTTGGTAGAACATGATGAGCTTGTAGAAGAGAAGTAGAGTACAGATCGATATGACCTTCATCCTCTTCATTTTCCTCCTGACTTGTTTGCTGCTGCTGTGTTTTTTTCTGCCCTTTATTATTTTTTTTTCTGATTCTGAAACTGAAACCCTAGCTAGAGCTAAAGTGGGGATGTGGATGGGGAGAAGCCAATGCTATGGTGAAAGTGCAAATGATAAAAAAAGGACAAAACAATAAAGAAACTGAAAGCGGCCTAAGCCTACTCAGTAGCTGTAATACTGTAGATTAGCAGTGGTGCTCTAGGTTTAACAGTTAAGTGTACTATCCCTGACTTGGTGTGTCTCTACTTTACTATGGTTTTCTTTTTTTTTTATTTTCATCTAGGTGTTTTAACCCCCCCGGCTCCCCCCCAAAAAAGTGAGAAACCAAAGAAACGTAGGAAAAAGTCACCATTAACACTACTCTGAAGAAGAAGGTGCTGGTTTTGTTCTTTTTTTAACCGAATCTTATTGAACACATTTGAATTTAACTGAATTAAATTTTTGTTGAACCAAACTTATTTTGTTGAAGTAATTAAGTTGAATTGAAGTGAACATATTTGCTCATGTGAACTTCCCCCCTAAATTAACTTTATTTTGTTGAATTAAACTGAACTTATTTTTTTTTACTAAATCGGAATAAATTTATTTTGAGAAAATAAGTTGGATAGAAATCTAGGGTCATAATTGTCTCAAATTATGAGCTGCTCAGGTGATTCGGTGAGCATCCTTCCAATCAAACATCCTGGTAAAATTTTGAGTTAAAATTACATTTTAGGGTCTATTCTATTTCGCGTTTTAGATAGATAGATAAATGTAAGGAGATGTAAAGAGCTGTAAGAAGATGTAAGGAGATGTAAGGAGTTGTAAAGAGATATAAGGAGCTGTAAGAAGATGTAAGAAGTTGTAAGGAGCTGTAAAGATGGATGTAAAGAGTTGTTGAATTGTTAAGAGTTGTATAGTATAATTTGTTTTAAAATGAATGTTTTGGACAAAAATAATAATCTTAAAAATAATATACTTGTTAAAAATAAACAATTAATTAAGTTAATTATATAACAACAAAATATATTAATCCCTACAAATTTAGTAAATAAAATTTCGTCCAAGATTTTTTATATGAACATTAGTTTGATCGAATAAGTAAAGTATAACAAAAAAAACAAACTTTTTTGATAAAATTGAATACAACTCTTTAAATAAATTCCTATTTTAAGTAAATAATTTTAAATATATAAATAAATGTATGGTCATCTATAATAATAGATATTTCATGTCGAAACTCAAATATAATTTACGTCGTTATATTATACTTTTATATTTATGTAAATATTGTGTTCATAAGATATTTATAAATTTTGTATATTGGTAGTATCATTAAAAAAAATACATATTTCTGTAACTAAAATAAATGAATGTTATAGAAAATCTATGAGATGTAAGAAGATATATGAAGATGTAAGGAGATATAAGAAGAGGTAAGGAGATACATGAAGATGTAAGGAGATGCAAGAAAATGTAAGGAGTTGTAAGGAGATGTAAGAAGCTGTAAGGAGATATAAGCTCTTAACTAAATTCTAAAAAATGCGAAATAAAACAGGGCCTAGTACCGTAAAGTCTAACAAATAAATTTATTCTTTTCAACTTATAAAAAGTAGCTTCTTGTTAATTTCAAATTCTAATGATTGATCATTCTGAGTTACCAAAAGTTACTTATCAAAAGTAAATTTTCAGGTTAATTTTGAGTTCCAATGAATGATGAAATTATAATTAGGAAAATATGACTAAGTGCCTGTTTTCTTCAGTTTATTTCTTGCAAAATAAGTTTATCAAATAAATTTAAAATAACTTCAACAAATAAGCTCACAACTAAGTGTCTATTAGTGTTGCATTGATAATAAGTACTTATAAAAAGTTAAAGAAAACAATAAGAGCTTTAAGTGAGGATCTCACTTTCACGAAATTTGAAGAGTTCTATAGGTGAACAGTCTTATCTCTATTGATATGATTGCCTATAGAGAAAACGATTCTAACAGACCTACATGAAAAATTTTAAGAAAATATTTTGGAAGTTGAAAGCGTTTAATAAATAATAAACAAAGGTGACAAACACAGGACGTAATTTTACTTTAAATAACATTAATTATAATGAACAATAGAGGAGGGTAAGATTTGTACATACCTTAAGCAACAAGCAGTGTTGACATAACATTAATGTGGCCAAGAGCAATCTACAACTTAAACAATTAGAGGTGGGGAAGATCGAGGGTAGTGCTAGCATAAAAAACACAACAAATGTAAGATAGTATAAAAGTTGGTACACTACATATTTTCTACCATTCAGAAGTAAAAAGGGTGCCAAGAAGATAGCTACCTAGGGGTCCAGAATATTAGTCCTAGACTCCACAAATTCCTATCCTCAATCATGTTCTCCATTTAGCCGTAAAAATTTCAAATCATGTTTAATTACCTCATCCCAATTTTTCTTATGTCATCCTCTGTATTTTCTACATTCTAATTAGTAAATCATCTTACATCTTATCACATGTGCTTCCTGTCCTTCCCCCTTCAAATGACTAAACCACCTAAGTATGATTTCTCTCATCTTATTTTCTATAAGTGCCAACTTTACTTTGTTTCTAATCACCTCATTTTTTATCCTATCCATTCTCATATGACGCATCCATCGAATCACCCTTATCTCTGCTAACATCAACTTTAGGACTTGGATCCTTTTTATTGCCAGTACTCGGAGCCATATAATAGTGATGGTCTAACTATAATACGATAAACTCTAAATTTTAATCCTACAGGAATCCTCTTATCATGCAATACCCTTAATGTATTTCTCTATTTTTACCATCTCCACTGCCTTGTTTCGCTCCGCCGAAGCCACATCGCAAATATTTAGTTTTTGATTTACTTAATTTAGAACCCTTGGTCTCTAGGATATGCTTCCATCACTCCATCTTACTGTTAAATCCATCACCAATCTCATTAATAAGGACAATATCATCTCTGACTAGCATACACTATGGTATCTCATCTTAGATCTCTTTAGTAAGTTTGTCTATAACAACGGTGAAAAGAAATGGGTTTAAAATTGATCCATGATGAAGTCCCTGGCACCTGAACACTTGTTTTTACTTCCTTCTAGAGATCCTCAATAATTTGATTATATGTAATTAACACTTTTTTTTTCCCCTCCAAGCACCTTCGTAGCACTTCGACCAGTACTCTATCATAGACTTATCAAGGTTTAATTATGAACAACATGTGAAAATCCTTTTTCCTATCCCTATACAGTTCTATGAGTTTCCTAAAGGGTTGGATTGTCTCTATTATCGATCTTCCTAGCATAAGACCAAATTAGTTATTTGAGATTGAAATATTATTCCTTAATTTTTTTTTTGAGTACCCTTTTCTAGAATTTCATACTGTAACTAAACAACTTTATATCTATATATATAATTATTGCAATTTTCAATACCTCCTTTATACAAGGGGATGATTAAACTGAATCTCCATTCATTAGGCATCTATGTAGTCCAAAGAATGATATTGGAAAGCTCCATTAACCACTTTATCTTCCTTTATTCACCCATACAATTTCATACTTTCACAGGAATTTGGTCTAAGCCATAGCATTTCCATTGGGCATCGATCTTTCTTAGGGCCTCTTTAATCTCCTCTTCGCTAATAGGGCTACAGCATCGACAATATTATAGCCTCTCATCCAACCCTTATTCCCTCTTTTGTGGGTACTTGATCATTTCCCTATTAAAGAGTTTATAAAAATACATTTTCCATCTTTCCTTTATTCGCGTTGCTTCTACGGTAACTTTATTGTTTTCATCCTTAATGCACCTTACGTGACCTAAGTATTTGGTTCTCCTTTCCCTAATCTTTACTAGTTTAAAGACATTCGTCTCACATTCTTTAGTCAAAAACGATGGCTTTCTTTGCCACTTTTTTTTTTTTTTGGGTAGACTTGTGTGTAGCTTCATTCACCTCCTTTTCTTTTTCGGTTCGATTATTAATAAAAGTAGCATTTGCATCTTGTTTCTCATTGACTTTCTCGTTTATCTTATCATTACACCACCAAGCTCCTTCTATTCTTCCTCCAACTCCTCTAGATGAACCTAGTATTTCCTTAGTCAGCCTTTCATTTTGGAAATAGTAATTGACTATCATAATAATTATGTTTATTTATTGCCTTTGAGCCTGCTCTTTTCATTGGTAAATCAATAATCACCTAGCTATTCTCATCAATCCTGACCAGTTTTGACCAATCATCCCCAAAATATCTCATTCTTTACCAATCCTACCAATCATCACCATCATCATTTTCTTCCTTGCATTTCTACCCCTTCAAAAATTTATCGACTCTTACCAGCTTTTTTCAGTCTTTACCAATTCTTACTAATCTTTAATAATCTTTTCCCAAATTACCAATCCTTTTTCATTCTTGCAAAATCTTACCGATCTTTATAAATTTCATCCATTTATCAACCTATATTTACTAAAGAAAATTACAACCAAGGTGATAAACTAAACTACCGAAAAAATTGTAACTCCAAGGTACCAATACATTGCCACAGCCCTTGAGCTTTTACAATGCCTAGATAAGTCGTACTCTGGGCCATCTTGAAAGAGACAGTACTCACGCCTGGATCAATGCGCACTCCTAGAAAATGGAAACTAATAAGGATCAAATTCTCCATAATAGGCGGTAATAACCACCCATGAAAACAGCTATCTTATTGCAGTTTAGGGTAGAATTTGTTTGCTAGTTCTTTTAGATGATTTTTGGGTGCAAATGAGACGTACAGGTGCAGGTGAGCTTCGAACTAAGGTTTTTGATAACAAATTTCGAACATTATTGAGCTCATTGACACCCACTTCTTTTACATGCTTTGAGCAAGCAATTTTCAATTTGACATATCTTCATTTTGCCATCTAGATAATTAAAAGATAATTGCTAAAGGGTACTCTCAAAAATTTTTGAAGTGATGTGTCCATATAATTAAGGATTTGTTATGTTCAAAATGCATAAAATGTAGATGTAAAACTAGTCAATAAAAATAGACGAAAAATATGAGAGAGGGTAAAAGGCATGACGCATGCTTCCACTACAAAAGCTTAAAACTTCACTTCTAATTTCATGATCACCAGCAAAGTTCCAAAGGCCAATGAACAACAAGAACTAAATCCAAAGTATGCTTGAACTCTACAAAAGAAAATGACTTCATTCATATCTCTTGGATCAATGGTTTTCAACACAGAGTCCACCTTGCCTTCATGTGTTCTTCATAGTCATGAATGTGTTGTTGTCTAACTTGTCTCTTCAATGTGCACGAGTAACATCATCAAACTTGACCTAATTCCTCTAGTATTATACCTCAAGAGTATACTAATGTAAAGATGACCTCTCCACATCCACACAGATCAGTTCAAGTGGTTTGACACTTATTCCTCTTAAGTAAGGTCTCAAACTCAAGTCTATTTATCTCGGTGGCAATGGATAAGTCATCATTATAAGTTCTTTCGAACTCGTAATTAATTTATCCCTTCAATTTAGAGTTTTTGTCGTTGTCTATGTATCTTGTTCCCTATAAAAAGCATACTGTTCCTTATTTTGCTTTTTCGTTTTCCTTTCTAGTGCCTGTCATTTCTTTTTTAAGTAAATAATTCAGTTCCATTTGGAAGGTGGCATGTTGTTTCTTTCAGGTAGGCTAGTTGCATTACTTTCACTCATCAAATCCACCAACTTTTCATCTCGAGAATTACTTCCCATAATAATTTGCGCATGCAATATCTCCTTTTCAAAATTGGCATCCATCATTAAATTTTTTTGGGCACAACTTAGGGTTCCATTATTAACACCTATATTTGCACAGTAATTGACATGTTAACACTGTTCTATCACGATTAAAAGGTACTTTGAAAGTGATCTCTTTAGAGTGACATGGATAAGACTTGCCCTTTGGTGTTTTGCTTAGGTTGAGACGTCAATTGTCATTTGTTAGTTGCTTTCTTTTAGCCATCTTGGTCTCGTGTAGTACTTTTTGGTTGTATCTTGGTAACACTATCACAGTTCTTTACCCTATTTTTTTCCCTTGAGATAGGTGGTCATTACATTTTAGATTTACAGTGTGTTCGCCTTTTTAAGAGGGTTCAAATGAGTAGCAAATGTACTACAATACAATCATAATAGGGAGGGCAATCGAACTTAAGACACCATGCAATCCAGGATTCAGTCTCAACCATTAGGCTAGAACCTCGTTGATAGATGTCGACATCTTTAGCCATATTAATTATGTTATTATGGTTCTTAAATGATAGATGCAATCCAGGATTATGGTTCTTTTACATTTGTAGGTTACACCTTATTTGTTATATTT
>NCQV01094183.1:0-12078 GCA_002740545.1 Lophocereus schottii | reverse complement strand
TCAAGCGTATATTTCATTTGTGTTTGTTATCATCAAAACCTTTTATTACATAATAATGGGGTCAGCAATTTCCCAACAATCAGAATGAACAATACAGAATGAGAGTCTAGACTAAATTTTCCCCATTAAAAAAAAGATAAGAAAAGAACCCCAAAAGAAAAAGAAGAAAAGAGGAACTAAAAAAAGAAAAAAAGGAAAAAAAGAGAAGAATGAAAAAAAAGGAGAAACAACGTGAAAAGAAGATGAAAGGAGGAAACTGATGATTCACACTAACTTTATCACTCATGGAAACTTGGGGAGTTCATAAGGGTTATTTGAGCATGCACGCCGATTCCCTTCCTTTGGCACCCTAACCCTGAAACTTGCTTTAAAAAGTCCTCCTAGGGGCATATGTCCTTTAAATTACATGATCTTACCATCGAACTACGACTTATCTGATTTCACACCGGATCTGTAGGCAACCTTTTTAAGGTCGGCCATGATGATTCTTTTCCTTAAAGAAATATCCGAATTGGTCCTTTTGTCTCCCCCAAAAAAAAGAAAAAATGAAGACAGTGGTTGTTCAAAAACCTAAAAAGGTTGACCAAGCAAAAGAAGAGCGAAAATAAAACCTTTGTTTTTTGGGACATTATAAGCATTCCATTGACTACTCCCATCAAATCATACTTAGACAAACCATTAACCCACTTTAACACTACTTCTCAATCATCATGGCCTATAACCTCACATCCGTTATAATGTTCAGGACTTTTGGTGTCAACCATGCCTACGAATTCAAGGGTGGATGCTTACTTTTTATTCTTAGTCTTCCTAAGTGGGCACTCACCCATTATACAGGACAAAGGGCTCACCTACATTTTCCTAGGCAATTCAAGTTTCCATCATGGTAAACATTACCCAATAAGAAGATAATTGCATGCCTTATACCGAGCTTCTAGACAGCATAAGTAAAAACATGTTCATCTACTATACTCGGATGCATCTAGGATTTATATTATGACAAACAAAGATTGGGGGCTTCTTTAGAATATGAGTACTTTAGTGCAAAATTAAAGGTTACTCCATTATTAAAAGAAAGATTCCCTATCCTGGGTAACTTATGACTTATGACTTGTCATAACCTAGTAGTCACTTAACTTTTTACCTATCATCCCAAGCCATAGAACATCCTATGCCTAACCCATTTATTCCTTATACCTTAGTCGAACATTATCTAATAGACCCTAAACATAGCATGAGACTTCACCTACTTGTGCATGAGGTTAGGTCATCACAAGTTAGCATAGTTAGCACTATTAAGTCTACATAGTCAACAGACATGCATACTCTCACTTAGGCTAGCAATTGCACCTGAACCTATACATGGATCTTTAGCCTATTTACTAGCACACCCTCCTCCTTGATCAATTGGAACCTTGGTCAGCTATGAATCTATTTTAAGGGTTTCTAAGATTAAATGAAAAATTATTATAGGAGACATCTACACTTTAACCCTCACCTTAATTAGGCTTAGTTAAAGTTGGGGCTCCATCCTCAAAGTAGGCTTTACGTTAGTACCTAAGACATCAGCTCAACTTGGAGCTTTCACATCACCAAATTCACAAAAATCTAGCTATAATTCACGCACCAACAAATTCATAAAGATCTAGCTACAGGTCTTTAGATTCACATACCAACAAATTCATAAGGATCTAGCTACAGGTCTTCAGCCTATCATGCCACAAAGTCCATAGGGATCTAGCTACAGATCTTTAGGCTCTCACGCTAATAACTTTTCAAAGGTTTGGCTGTAGATCTTTAGGCTCTTATGCTATAAATTTCCTAGTGGTTAAGCTATAGATCCTCAAGCACCCAAGATACCCAAGTCTTAGGGATTTGGCCATAGAACTTTAGGCATCCACACCACACTAAGGATTCACTACTGGCTCTCAGTAGAATTGGACATTTTGACATCACTAGCTCCAGGCATACTAGGACAACTGCTAGCTCCCAACACAATGAGGTATTTTGAAATTCAAAATCCACTAGATTGTCAATAGGCCACTAAACCATCGAAAGGTTAACACCAAAATTCGCAAGCATGATGAAAGGTTAGAATTCAAAATCATTGGCTACTGGTATAATAAGACATCATTAGTCGTCGTCACGATGAAAGTTGATGGGTGCCAAATCTCAAGATCCTCAATGGCCATGTTTGAATTTTAGATCAACAGCCAGTGTTAACGATTAAAGTTGGTAGGCATAAAAGTCTCAGGACCCTCAATGGCCAAGTTTAGATTTTGCATCATTACCCATCATCATGGCGACATTTGTTGGGCACCAAATCTCAAGAGCCTTAGCGGTCAAGTTTGGATTTCTCATCATCAGCCACTATCACGGTGAAAGTTGCAGGGGCCCCACATCTTTAGATGCTCAGCAGTCAGGTTTGGATTTTACATCATTAGCCACCGTCAAGGTAAAAGTAGTCATGCATTAAATCTCAAGACCCTTAGCAACCATGTTCAGGTTTCACATCATCATTACCAAACAGGCAACTCCAAGTGAAGACCATTACTTTGACCTTCACCTTTCTTTGGCTTGGCTAGAGTAGGCCTAAGTGTAGACTTATAAAAATGGCAATAGATTTTTAATTTTTTGATGACAAAAATTATATCCCAACTTGTGTGTCTAGAGGCCTAGTAGAGTGATCTCTAAAAGAAATTGAGTATGAAATAAAAAGGAAAACAAAAGAGAGAGCAAGATAGGCTGGCCCAATGGGCCTACCCTAAGTAAAACTTAGCCACTTCACTTGACAGGGAACTAGGTCGGTTCCTTATTTTTTACCCTCTCTGTGTTCTTATCTATAGAAACTTTGATTAATTAATTAAAATCTAGTTGGATTAATTCATTGTGTTTAATTAATTAGAATCCTAGCTGGATTAATTCATTCATTTAGATTAAGTTTATTGGGACTAAGATTAGGACTCTTTTTCTAAACTGATTTAGACTATCCCCTCAACCGTTATGAAAGGGGTAACCCCTAAGGTTAGAGGCAAAGAATCTCCATTAGTTAGAGGGAATTAGCATTAGATTTCCATTAGTGAGAGAATAAAAAAAATCACTAGAGATTTCTGGTGAAAGAGTACTATAAATCATAGAGGTTGAGACTAGAGAAAAGCTCAAGGGTAACACTTTACACATTAAGAGCATTCAAAAGGAGAGATTGAGTTAATCATTAAAAGACATCACTTTGTTCGGTTCTTAAGTAAATAAGATGGATTATTCTGAGGGTGTGATTTAAATCTTCCCTTATCTCTTTACATCCTTTCTTTTCATAATTTTTGATTCCAAGTTTGGCACATATGAAATCTTTAAGTAGCTCCTTGCCTATTGTAATTACTAAATTTATTTTAAATTTTTCCAGACTAGCATTGCACTTTTGGCTTTTGTTATTTGACATAATTGATACTGATATGCTGCATGACTGCTTGATGTTATAATTAAGATCTAATTTCCTATATTGATTAATGTAGGCCTCAATGATGACGGATGGTGATGTAATGCACTCCATCATATCAACGTACCATTACTCCCAAATCTATATCCTTGGTTCATGCCCATAGCATCAGGATGGCCTCCACATTAGGGATTAATTAAGGGCCTTTCAATAACCTTTTTAAAGAGAACCAACTGTCCTTTTCGATGTTCCTTTCGATTTATGGTTCATTTTGGGGAGTAGATTTAGTTTGCATGTTTTTCTCATTGGTGGCTCTACTAACTAAAGTTCATTGCTTTTTATCTTTTCTCTATTTCCTTTTACTTTATTTTTTCTAAATTAGGCATGTTCGAGATCCCAATAGTAAAATGATCTGGACTAGGATTTGCGCTCAATTCTAGCCCAAGAACCCAACTGGGTTCTTATAGCCCAGATTTTGAGTAAGGTTGGGGCTACTGTTAGGATCCAGCCGAGAGGGCTCGGATTAGGTCTAGCACATGAACATGATTCTTGGATCAGCTCCAAGGCTCAACTTTCTAGGCCATACATGAAATTCTGTGGCCCAAATATGTTTTCTGTAAAATTAAATCTGATTTAACTCAAAAATAAAACACCTAATAAATGAGTCCATCAATTAGTGGGAACCGCACCGAGACATGTTCCCTTGAGCAGTTAGTCTCTAAAGTGTGTAGACACTAGGAATTAATGTCTCAGTTTTTAAAGCGCTTAATGGCAATTTGAAATTTAAGACACCACTTGTACACCTGGAAGCTCAGCATCATAAAACTCGAATTTAGGCTTAGATTCTAGCATGTATCGGCTTGTGTTGTAGCCCGCATGGGTTCAGGCACTAAGCCACTCAAGAAGTCGACTGGGTTCCAGAACTGGAAAGGCAGGAAACCATCCAAGCTGTAGTTTTAACCGTGATGATTTTTTTTTTTTTTGTCAAGAAGTTTTAATCAGTTGAATGTTCTAAAGAGTCCATGTATAAGGACAAGGAGGGAGTGACTATAATTTAAGTTTTTTCCCATTCAAAATTAAATTTTCCTCCCATACTAGCCAATCAAATCCTTACTTTCCTACTACAAATAAGGGGTCACTTGTTTGGGTTGAAGGAAAATTTGAAGAACACTTGGAAAGGAATTGGTGAAAAAGGGAAAAAAATTACATTAAAAAGAAGAAACCATTTGTGAGGCCCCAAAAAGGATGGTAGTTGAGAGAAAAAAAGGGGCATTTTATTATTCTTTTATTCTGGGCATTTGGCATGAACTTTGGATGGTTTTCTTTTATTTTAATTTTGATTTACTAATAAGTTACATGCATGCTTTTTAACAGTACAAGACTTCAATTTTTTGATTGGACTAATAGAGGTCGTCAGTAATGACGTGCGATGTCGGGATGCACCCCATCCTGACATCATACATTCGTCCCTCAACCTAGATCTTTCATTCAAGTTATTGAAGTCAAATGGTCCCCCATAGTAGGCTTATTCAGGACCTTAAAAAAATCGCTCTTATCAAGCTACATCCCTTTCGATTGTCCCTCCAATTTAAATGCTTGATAGCAAAAGTGATTCATTTTTGTGCATTTTGACAAACTCAGTGGCAACTCTAATTTACAATTTTGTTCAAGAATATATAAAAACAGTTGTTAGGCCCAGAAAAATAGCTAGTTTAAAAGCAATGTGAGTCTTTGAATCAAAGAACACTAGCTATTTTAGGCAGGGAGCTTGTTCACTCTTTTTGCCCCAATAACCCAGCCGGATTTCTTAGTTGGATCATGAACAGTTCTAGGTGCTATTCTAAGTAGTGAGGACTATTTGGGCTAGGGACCCAAATAAGTTCTCGATCTATCTACCTTTCTTTTTTTTGCCCTAGATAACACATCTTTTTTAAGCCAAAAAAAACAGAAATAAAGATCTTAACCAAGTAGCCCAACAATGTGACGAGCCATTCGTGGGGCACAATGCTTGGTAGTCATGCCATGGCCATATAGTGGCAACTCCCACTGGGGACTTGTTAAGTGGGTGAGATTCAAAAATCAAATGGGAAAGTTTTATAATTATACTTGCATTAAGCATCTTGTATTTGGGGGCTGCCCAATAGGGCATTAAGAAGAATGTGTGGATAATAACCCAACAACTGCTTTATCCCACTTGTAGCATACACTCTTAAGTCCATCAAGAGAGGAGAGATGCCATCAAACATTCTGGTTGCCCTTTATCCCATAGATAACGAAGTGCATGGACCACAGTAGACCAAACCACACTTAAAACTCCTTGTGACATAGAAATTTTGACTTAGGTAAAAACTCATATGTGTGCTTGGAAGTGTATGTTTAAAACTTTTCAATAACCGACTCCAACCTACAAACCCATGCATTAGTTAGATAGAAGAAACTCAAGTTGCGTCTTTTGACCCAAGGGTAACAAACTTCGAGTTTAGCCTAATTTAAAACCCAATTTGGTTTTTGTCTAACAGAATTCAAATTGGTTTTATTTACATGGCTATAGTAGGCATGGCCTTGGGCACATTCAGATTTTGGGTTTGCCAGAGTCCACATGTGTTTTGGGCGCATCTAGCATAACCATTCCATCCCCACTAAACTTAACTTTTTGAATCATCTCCATGTTACTCAAGATAAGGAACTTTATAGTGTACCAGTAGGATCCAGACATTGATCAACTATTGAAATTTTAAATCAAAGATAAAATACCTCCATGTAGCTGAAGAACAAAGTCAAAACTAAATTCTCTAGCGGTAGAAAGTAGTGATATAGGACGAGTGTTGGCACCCTAGAAAGCCTGAACACTAGGATACGAGAGCAAGAAATAGAATCTACGAACTACTTTCACAGTTTGGGACTTGAGTAAGGAAAAGGGCATGTGTGTCCATTGTGATAAAGAAGAACAACCTCGTAATGAACAACCACCGAAAAGAAATGGGGACCACCCAAAAGAAAAGGGCATGTGTCTCAATTCATCTATGTTTAATAATTACTTCTTCAATTACAACCTATCCTTGAATGAAAGCTACAACCAAAAGTTTCCATGTCCGACACTACATTGCATGGAATTGAAAATCCTTACCATCATATGAGAAATTTTGTTAGTTCCATGACTACAAAAGACATAAGACAAGATGTACTCCACGTCATTTTGACTTGGACATTTGATAAGACATTTATGAAGTGGTATAACGCTATTGAAGCTCTTAAGGTTAGCACTTTGAAAGACCTGCTTAAGGAATTCCAAGCCCAGTATTCATACACTATTGTGCTCCATAATCTGAAGCTTTTTAACCAGGAACAAAATGAAAGTTTCTTTAATTTTTTGATTAGATAGAGATCCAAAACAACCAGCATGTTAGATAGGCCTTATGAAAAAGACCAAATTTGAACCATAATCAAGAATGTACAACTTGCTTATAGTGAATACTTGAAGTTTATGACAATCCACACTTTTATAGGCCTAATAGATGCGAGAAACTTAATTGAAGGAGAATTAGTCACTCCATGGCAAAATGATGATAGATGGAAGATTGGCAAGGACAAGCAGCATGAAGTTCTTAAAGCAAAAGCCTCAATGGAAGAGGTCCCAAGATCATTTGACCTTAAAAGATAGGACGACTTTCAGGGGCTTAGCGTACAATCATGTGTTGTAAAGCTTGGTTATCTTCTTGTCCATTTTTAGGTCCAGGTATTTGATAACTTCATTCATTAATAATTTTTTCACTTTTTCCATCCATAAACTCATTTATTTCTTTCTAGAATGATTTTATCCTAGAATGAATCTATGTTAACCAAAAAAAGAAAAGTTAAAGGAAAAAGATTAAAAGGGGGACAGCTTGGGCACCTAAAAAGCTAGGCAAAAGGAGATCTAAAGGAACACAGAATAAAAAATGATCAAGAATTTTCATGCTCTCATCTTAAAGAGAACAGTCAAGACTTTGACGTCATGCAACTTTAAAGGATATGCCTAGCATAAGAAGCCTCCTTTGGTAACCTATGTTATTCGCCCATCAAACCCAAAGAACTTACCAGTTGGAGCCCCTTTGAGCCTTAAATGACCTATTTCTTTCTAAACCACATGTGACCTAACCTAGGAAGGGAAGTGTAATAGATAATGTGCAAACTTCAATATTAAAACCATCAATCGAAAGAGAGCTTAATTGAAGATATCAAACTATGAAAAGGAAAAGTGTCAAAAAGGGGAGAAAAAATGAAAAGAGAAAAATGATAATAGTGAAGTCAGAAATAAGTAAACAAAAGGACAAAAAAATTCTGGTTTCAGAAATTTCATAACCCACGGACACATAGGGATTTCATAAGGGCCATTTGAGCCTTCACGTGTTACGAGATCATTTGACCTTAAAAGATAGGACGACTTTCAGGGGCTTAGCTTACAGTCATGTGTTGTAAAGCTTGGTTATCTTCTTCTTCATTTTTAGGTCCAGGTATTTGATAACTTCATTCCTTAACAATTTTTTCACTTTATCCATCCATACGCTCATTTATTTCTTTCTAGAATGATTTTATCCTATAATGAATCTAGGTAACCAAAAAAAAAAGAAAAGTTAAAAGAAAAAGATTAAAAGTGGGGCAGCTTGGACACCTGAAAAGCTAGGCAAAAGGAGAGCTAAAGGAACACAAAATAAAAAATGATCAAGAATTTTCATGCTCTCATTTAAAGCAGAACAGTCAAGACTTTGACTTCAAGCAACTTTAAAGGATATGCCTAGCATAAGAAGCCTACTTTGGTAACCTATGTTATTCACCCATCAAACCCAAAGAACTTACCACTTGGAGCCCCTTTGAGCCTTAAATGACCTATTTCTTTCTAAACCACATGTGACATAACCTGGGAAGGGAAGTGTAATAGATAATGCACAAACTTCAATATTAAAACCATCAATCGAAAGAGAGCTTGATCGAAGATATCAAACTATGAAAAGGAAAAGTCTCAAAAAAGGGAGAAAAAATGAAAAGAGACAAATATAATAGTGAAGTCGGAAATAAGTAAACAAAAAGACAGAAAAATTCTGTTTTCAGAAATTTCATGAGCCATGGACACATAGGGATTTCATAAGGGCCATTTGAGCCTTCACGTCAATTCCTTTCCTTTGGCACCTTAACCCTCATAGCTACCTTAAAAGTCCTCTTAGAGGCATCCATCCTTGACGTTGCATTTGCTTATTTTCACCTATGACTAGCCTGATTCCTTATCATATACGTAGGTAACTTCTTTACATTCCAACCACAAAGATTCTTTCCTATTGAATTCATTGGCCTTAGGAAAAGAAGAGAAAAGGGAAAAAAATAAAAAAAGAGAAAGAATAATTGAGTGGTTGGCTCAAAAACCTGAAAAGGTGAGGTAGGCAACAAACGAGTCAAAAAAGGAAAAATAAAGTGTTAGGCTATACATTGCCCTATTTTACGTGCCTCTTTCACCCATTTTTAGCTTGTATAATCACTTAATGTTTAGGATTTTACCTTGTTCTATTTATATTTTGTAGGAAATAATGCCAAATCAAGCAAATGTCGCGAAAATGAGCAAAGATGGGACAAACAGGCGAAAAACAGCAGAAAACAGCAATGCATGGCCGTCCTGCAGGGATTGTGATTAGCCTCTTGATGGCTAATTAGTCTTGTATTTGGCCTAACCATACTCAATCTATGCCTAGAACTTAGAGTTTTCCTTCACGCCCACCAAGTATTCGATGAAATGCTTGAGAGAGCTTTCATCCCTATTTTTAGGCGATTGACTTATGCTAAGAGGTAAGGTTAATTAGCTGGTGTGGGAGAGGGAATAGCCAAGTTTGGAACATGAAAATAGTATCCGAATCGCGTTAGGTCTGGGGTTGCTAGTTTGTGGTCTAATTGGGCTAACCCCATGAAAATAGGCAGTTAGGCTAATTAGACTAGCTCATGACCCTTGAGAGAGGGCTTGGGTGATCTTTGATGGTGCAACCGATCATCTCTAGTTCGTGATGTAGTTTGGGTAGGTTAGAACTTGTCTCAATTAGTTGGTTCATTCATTGGTCAAATCACAACTCCAAGTTGTCTTTTCTATATTTGTAACGTAGTTTAGTTTTCCCTCCTTCCCCTTTAATCTTGCCTAGCTCGAGACGCTTTAGCTAGCCCTGGTAGTTGGAAACACAATTCCCTACGGACGATACCCCAACTACTCAACGGTACACATTGCACTTGGGGTTTACAAATATTAAAACTCTATTTTTCTTGCAACACGTTTTTGGCGCCGTTGCCGGGGAATTGGCGCTTTCCAATATTAGAGTTTACTTGGGCATTCGAGACTAGGTTTTTATTTTTAAAAAAAAAGTCTCTTTCCCACTTCCCTCAATATGAGCATGAACAGTTTTGGAGATATTATGATAGATTACATGCTTTTCTTGCTCATTGCGATTTTTATGTGAAGAAGTGGGAACTTTTGAATACGGTTTATGAGGGTGTGAATTGTATGACCCGTGCTTTTTAGAGTACTGGGATTTTTGTGCTAAAGATGTTAATGAAGCATGTGATTTTCTTGATTGGTTGGCTTGGGATACTTATAAATTTGAAACTAGTTGTTCTGATTCTTGTATCCCACCCCCTTGCATCCCAGATTGTACCCCTCCTGTGTGCAAAATTTATCCTTGTTCTGATCACGTCAGTAATTCTTGTCCCTATTATATTTCTAATGAAGGCTTTGCTAGACTTAGCAATCTGATAGAGACAATGAATGAACAACAAATTGAGTTTCCTAATAAATTACGGGAGTATGACGTATCACCCGAGACTGATCTTAGTTCTAGTACTCCTAGACTTGATGTCAATCTGTGTGATGGTGGTGCGTCTTTCCCTCCTCTAGAGTCTGGACTAAAGGACGTACTCGACCCTCCCTTGACTACTTTACTCACTGTTGCTCCGTCCTTTTCTAATACCCTTTGGGACAACACTGCATTTATCATGACCTTCCCTGATACACCTTCCCCTTTAGCTCACTCGATGGAGTTTGAGGTGGGTGAGACCCTCGGTGTTAGCACTAGTGTTGATGAGGATGATACTTGGTCTGAGTCTGACAATGTTTCTATTGAGGTGCATGATTTTCATGAGACTCCCATAGGGACTTCGTGTGTGGATGTTGTGGTTGCAGGATCAACTAGTCCTAATTTTATTGATAATATATCCTCCAACTCTCTTGATACATTCCATGCTTCCTCTTTATGTTCACCACCCTCCCATTCCTCTACGTGTTGTGATATGTTACTTATCGATCCTCATGTGATACTTGAGGGGAATGAGGTTGACTGTTGTAAGTCTCTAGGTACTTTTAGAGGGTATGACCCCTTCCTTGATCCTTATCGTCTGTACCTAGAAGGCATGCCTGGAAAAATCGTGTTGATTATTGCATTCGATTATTCTACTGATTTCTCCAAGGTATTTGATGAGTTTAAGAGGGAACTAACTTTGTTTGCTGCATCTTTACCAGTGTTCTCTTATTCACACCATTCTGAGATGCATGCAACAATGCATCATAAGCTCTGACGAGCTTTGACGGCATCCGAGTTGATGCCGCGAGTCCTGAGCGATGAGGAGGAATGACTAATGCTCCTCAGGCCTCCACAGCACCATCCTAGGGAGACATAGTTCGGGAACATTCAGTACCCGACCTGGTATACTCGTTCTAACTCTTCTCTCTTCTTTTTATTTTCTTTCTTTTTCTTTTTGTATTAGTTATGGATACTAGGATTGTGTTTTTGTTGGTGATCATCTTGAGTTGACATTTGGGATGTTGTTGAGCCAATAATGGCTATGATCATGGTTTTTGTGTTTTTGTGGACATTTGTATGTTGTGATTAGTGGTGCTGATGGCTTGGTATGTCCTTGTTTTTGGTGGTTAGTTTTGTATATATGTGTGGTCTTGTTTTTGATTTTAGTGAGTGTTTTTGGGGGAGTATACTAGCCTGTGTATATACTGTGCAGGTTTAGTGTTGTTGTGTGTGTTTATTGTGTTTTATGTGTCTTGTGTTTGATTTTGTTTTCTTTATTTTTGTGTGCTTTTGTGGTTGCTGATGACTCTAAGCCCCAATGAGCACATTGTGAGATTTAGGTGTGGGGGTGGTGTTATCATCTCCCCTTTTATTCTTATTTGTGAAAAATTTTCATTTTTGTGTAGATTTTTCCCTTTTTTCTTTTTTTTTTGCATAATTTTACTTTTCTTTTGGGGTTTAGGGGAGTTTTGTACTATTTTGATCAGCCTTGATCTCTAGTACCTTGGCTATTAGCTCATATATAAGTATAATGTACATGGTAAATATTCGTCTCAAGTTTGTCGTTTGAGGTCTCAGTTCTAACCCCAACAATTCATTGTAACTTTGTAATCCAATCCTGACTATTATATTATCATTATCTTATATTCTTAGTCTTCCGTGATCGACTCTCCCACTTGTCTATTGCACAGTTTCCTTTGTATATTCTTGCACCCCCTTTTCCAAAAATAAAAGCAAAAACAAACAAATTCAAGCGCTAGTTGGTGTATCCCTTCGAGGCGTGGCAAGAGTTTGTAACGAAATATAATGGAAAGAAAAAAAAAAGTGGGGAAGAAA
>NCQV01094175.1:4651-16936 GCA_002740545.1 Lophocereus schottii | reverse complement strand
GCATTGCAAAAAGTGAATGTTGTCCATTTAGCCAAATAATTGTGAGTTGAATTAGGGTGGACATGAGCTGCAGCCAGCTCAACACTGGGTCGCATTGGTTTTGCTCTTTCTTAGGCCCTGTTCAGCCTCATGTCATACTTGAGCCCAAGCCAATTGCCTATCATACACGTCTTATCAAAAAATTTGCAACTTCAGGCCATTAGTCGTTCATCATAATGAATATTCCGCCTTAATATGAAATGCTTACCTTATGTTTAGCATCGAATGATACCTTGGTTGACTTTTCTAGATCCCAAACTAATTAAAATTCATAACAAATATCCACAATATCTACACAAGGAAGCTTGCAGCACAGTCCAACTTTTTAGAGTCAAGCTTCTCAAGCTTGGCATTAGCATGGACCCTTGCAAGGTTGTTTTGCTCATCTCCATCCCTATTAGGGCCTTCATGTGGAGATGATAGCTTCCTTTTTAGCAAGTGCAGTCGGGAAGGGAGTGAAACTTTGCTGTGAACTCAATTCAGAAAGGATTAAAGGCTGAAACAAACGTCAATGCCCTTTCCTTGCTTACCCTCCCCTTTTACCTAGACCCACAGTCCAAGCACACTGCTAAGGCTCAAACTAGTATCTTCATAGCTAAAAACATTTTAGTTCCATGTCAAGAATCAGAATGGAAATATGAAGTCTAGAATTCCCTGAAGAAAACTGATTAATCATATATCCATCTAGCGTTGGAAAGTACCAAAATAGGTTGATTCAAGTGGTTTGACACTTGTTCCACTTAAGCAAGGTATTGGATTCGAGTTTTGTGAATGAACAAAATTTGTGAAGGGAAAGTTCTACCCCTTTATGGACCAAGACTAGCTAGAGTCCGGTAAAACAGCGGCCCAAAGACCCCAAAAAAAAAAAAAACAAAACCACCTTGGCAAGTTGTATTACCTACTAGGAAGATCACGCGAAGCGCCCTGGATACGGCCTAGCAAACCACTTGCTGTTTTTTGTTGCCCTATACGAGCATAGGGTGCTAACATACCGACCAAGGCTATGTCGACTACTATACCGACCAGAAGATCCGCAGCATACAATTCAAACTCGTTCCAAAAATCTTTTCCCCTTTTCTGAACCTCTGCAAATGTTGCACAACAAGAATCAATTACTACCTGCATAATCCAACACAACAGTAAACTACTCAACATAAAGGACATGAAAATTTCCCAGATTTATATATAAATACAGAAATGACCATATTGGCACATGAAAACGTTAAAAGCATTAACAGCCACACTTTGTGTCACTCTCGTTAGCAACCAAAAGATTGAATCACTATTAACATTACCTCAGTCCCAACTTTGAATAAGAATGCAGGATCAGCCAGCATCCTGTTGCGAAGCATTGGACAATATCTCATCAAAAAGCCTAAAGGCCAAGCTGCTCCCTGCAATAGAATTAACATCACCATATCAATTAAAGAAAGAGACATGAACAGACGTGATCATTTTTGCTTTAGAACACAATGCCCAATTGTTTTGCTTTTTCAATCAAGGTTCTAATGCAAAAACGTTGAGCTCATCATCAATGGGAGCTTTCCCAGAGACACTAATTTAGTGCAGCAGCTAATGATATCATGGAAAAACATAAACATAAACAAACACAATACATGCAAATAACCCCAAAAACAAACTAGATTCCAAATTGTAAAATTCAATTCAATTCCATTGAAAGAGAAAGGAATTTCAATCATTGACCTGTAACTCCAAATACCGCATAAGCAGCAGCTTTCTGATCCCTGTGGTTTTCGCAGCCTCCAGAATATCCTCAGGAAGAGTCGCCCCAACCTTCTCAATCTCCCTCAACACATCCTCGAACTTCATAATCGGCCCAAACTCCTTCTCATCCGCATCATCCCCTTCACCACCGCCACCACCGCGGCCGCCATTTTCCGGCGGAATGCCCTCATTGCCGTCGCCGGAACCTCCATAATCAGGGGTAGGCGAAGTAGAATTAGAATCTTCATCCAAAACCCTATTCTCATCCGAAGTAGATACCTTCAAAATGAAAGCATCTTTGTCACTCCTCCAAGGGGCCGAATTGGCAATGGCAACTATCCTAAGAGTTGGTTTGGATTGTGATGAATAAGCTAAAACCCTACGTCCAAGCCCAGAACTGCAACTCCATTTATCAGTCGAAGAATGGATGTTATGTGACGAATTGTTAGGAAGATTCGATAGATTGAAGCTCGATGAAAAAACCGCCATGGCTGCTGCTCACAATCAAGAAGAAAATGGGTTCAATCTTGGATTGAAGTCCCCAACTAACGATTCAATCAACTTAACTGTTAAACCCAGAATCGGAGAGAGAGAGAGAGAGAGAGAGAGGGGGGAAAAGGCGGGTGGCGACATAGAAACAGTTAAGAGAGAGTAGGGTTTTCCTTTTCCATTTGTTTTTCTTTTTTTTTTCCCCTTAGTTAAGGAAAATAAATTGGCAGTCTAGAAAAGTCAAGGAGCGTTCGTTTGCTGCTAGTGATTGCTATAGCGCTGCGCACGTGAGCTGGGAATCCGGGAAGACGCAGAAATCTGATCCATCATAGCAAATTCTGGGGTGAGCCACTTTTTAAGCTCACCGGTTAAGTCTATCATTATCACATCAATTTTCTCGTTAATTTTTTATCTTATAATTCTCACTCTCTCTAATGAAAGTTTCATCACTTTAGCTTACCAAATAAAATAATATCTATGGACCCACTATATAATAAACAACTTTATTTTTCAAATTAAAAAGAGAAAAACTAATAAAAAAATATTTTAAAAAATAAAACAATCCTCAAGAGTTGGCTCACGCAGTTGAGCCTCCCCGTGAGGTGCAAATCATGAGGCTTCCACTGCAGCTTGTTGCCTCCCTCAGTGCCCTTGTCTCTCCTCATTTTTGTCTACGAGGCGTCCGTGGGAAGTGACCTCAATGTCGTTACATGAACACATCAACATAAGTTTATTCAAATAATTTGACGCTTATTCTTTTTAATAAAATAAAATAAAATCTTGAGTTTGAAATTTATGATTGAAGAGAATATGTAAAAATAGAGCTTTATTCTTTATTGGTCAAAAGTAGCTCTATTGTAGTAATAGAAAGAATCCAATGCCAAAAAACAAAAAATAATTACATAAAGATAATAAAACAAAATATCTCTTTAAATTTTCTCTATTTAGTTTCTGAAGTAAAAAATAATATGCAATTTTTAAATCTAAAATAAATCGAAATCCTACACTCTATAATCTTACAATTGAGCAGTAAAACTATCACATCAAAATTCCAATACCCCACCTACACGAAAATTTTGAGGTAGTAGATTTGGATTTTTTAATTACATGAAAACACTGCCAATTGACAAGCCTAACATACATGCACATGAATTCACAACATGAATCCTTGGTCACAACAAAACTTCAGAGCCACGGCCATGCGAACCAGCAGATCCGTATATCAGTCCCTTCCTCTGCTCTTTTTCTCCTCGGCCTTTTCAATTGAGTTCTTCAGTTGCATAATAAACAAGTCAGTCGTCAATTAACAGAGACATAAGCGAATGTGAATGCTAGGAATTTCCCTTCTAAAATCAAGTACTGCTTGCTTAATGACCAGCAGATATGATGTCCTCCCTTGAACGCTGGCACAACCTCTGTTTGGAAAATGAAACATGTCTAAACGACCAAGACTACGACACATGGACAGACATGAACATGGCGTACACAGCAAGATCATCGGTTGATGGTTTAGCATGTGATAGAGCTAAGTGAATTTTGACGGGAATTCAACATACCATAATGATCAGGATCCTGATCACGAACACAGCGAAGAAGTCAGTGAAGACGGAAGAGGGTCAAAGCATGCTTCATGTAGTCCAAGTCACCAAAGTGTGCCCTCTCAATGACCTCCTGGGTATCAAACACAATGTATCCCATAAAGACCAAGAGGCCAAAGTACAGCTGTGCCGTCATAAGAACAAGAACAGAGGATATTATAAGAACACACGTAACTGAAGCAATCAAGTGCGTCTATGATAATTTCTCTGAGTTTCCATCCCCTCATGATTGTGGATTTTTATAGACAGTCTGAACAAATTACATTAATTCTTCACCTTTGATGAGTTGGCAGGTGAAACAGCCCTAAAATTACTGCAGATACTCATTCAATTCCCTTTGTTTTTATCATCAAAAGAACTGTAATCTAAGTACATAATTCAACCAAATACGGAAGGGCCATGCCACTGGACTATGATAAATTTGACAAATATCAAGAATAATTTACCCAACTAAAGTTCAAAACCGTGTTTAAAAAAGCGCGTTCAGGGCACGCCCAGACTCACAAAGGCTTGAAACCCACCCTAATGCGCTTTGGAATGGGTCGAGCTTTAGACTGAGGGGCAAAGCCCACGAAGCCCACGCTTTAATGCTTTATAGTTCATAGCAGGTCATTTAGGATAAAAAAAGGGAAAAAATCGATGAGGGACCTCGACTCTCCTTTTTCTTCGTGGAAGTTTTTCAATTAAGCTGCTACTAGAAATAAACAAAGCATATTGCCTGAACGTCAATTTAGAGCTGGAAACCCTAACCTAGTGACAACAATCTAGTAAATGCTTTATTCTTCTATCTTCTTTCGGGCTTCTTTTTTCATCCTCCTCCTCCTTCCCAGTTATTCGACAACCATGGAAGGTTTTTCTGCGTCAAAAATGGTACTTCTTAAAATGCTACAATGATAGCGAACCCTTGCCTTTTTTTTTTAACTAGTTAATCTTTCTCCGTTTCTTTCTCTCTCTCTCTCTCTCTTCCAGGCAGGTTGACAGCATGCGTTATGTATAGTAATCTAATTGAATTGTGTTTAATGTAATACTTTAATTGTATTTTGTCGTATTTAATTGAATCTCTTTTTTCCGGGAAGTTAGTGAAAATCACTTATCTGATGTCATTATCCAATATCTACCTTATTTTCAAAAACAAATATATAATTTTGAAATAATTTTGAAACATTTTTAGGTAAAAGTGCACATTGCGTCTGAAAAATTCAACCAAAATAGGATGGGGAGATCAGAAGACAGAAGACCGCCCAAGTGATCCCTCCGCTCGCCACAATGGCAGACATATAGAAGCAGCCAAAATGCAATTGCACATCCCACAAAGGCACTGAGTATCACACTCAACAACTGAATCACAATTATCCCACGTCAGAAAGTTTGAGATAAATGTAATTAGCAGAAGCAACTACAGAAACTTTCTGGCTAACGTCACTGCAGGTATGTATCATAGCTCTTTAGGAAAAGCCCTTGAACAATTAATCGGTCGTATTTTATTTTTCTACACGAACCACAATTTAATCGATCGTATTTAATTAAAGCTAGAAAAATAAAGATATTAATATTTGATTAAATGAAAAGTCTAAATTCACATAAGACAGAGAGGGACAAAGATACGAAAATAGATTTGGAAAGTGGAATGTAGTTTTACATGAGAAATGGAGAGAAAGATAGATTTTATTTTATTTTATTTTTCTATCAAAGTCTAATTTTATAGATATAGTCTTCATATATATATAAAAAAAAAGAAGAATGTCAAACTATGGGATGAGTATATCTATAGGATATCTATTTTATATTTTTTTTGAATTAGGGGTGTTTATGAACATCCCTAAACCTAACATAGATCCGCCCTTGTAATGAGGGCCCGGATGTTAATGAGCTCCTAACATTTGCATCAACTATGATGTTGACGCTGCTGTATAATGGTAGAAGTGAAGTCACATTTTGCAGTCATTGGATAGAGTGTAGATTTCATTTTCTATTAATAACTAGTATTGAACCCGTGCTTTGTATGAACTTGTTTAAAATTTTATGTCTTTATATTTATGGGTTTAATATTTGTAATAGGCTTAGTTCATGATTTTTTTGTTAAGAAAATACAAATTTAATACCAACTTAATTTGAATAATTTATTCATGAGTTGAAAGAAGAATTGAAAAGCAAATATATAAAATATAAAATTTCAAATGAAGCTCTGTAATAAGATTGAACCAAACACCAACCGCAATATGAATCCAAACAAATGTAAAATAAAATTGCAAAACCTATACCAGATTATGTAGTATTTGAAAAAATTAAGATAGTGACGAGTAGATGCAAACAAAGATAAAGGCAATGCTTTAAAAACAAAAAATCTACTTCTACCACTATATGTGTTCTATCATCATTGAAAATATTCAAAAGAATGAAGGAAGGAAGGAAGTCAAATGAAAAAAGGAAAAAAAAAAAAGAAATTAAGATGTCAATCCACTCAACCAGATGATCCATTTTTATACCAAATTCTCCCATATTCTAGCTTTAATTAGTAACTTTTGATTTGCTAGCTTTATATTTTATTGGCACAATTTATAGGTTAATATATTGAATTGATTCCTATTAAATTTTAGCTACAATAATTAATATTTTAATGGTACTTCTAGAACTGTAATTTATAATATATAAATAAAGAAATATATCCGAACACCACTTCAATTGCTTACTAGTTACAAAGTGCATCTTCAATTAATCTAAGAGAACNNNACCATATCTTTTTTTCCATAATGTGACAACAAAAGTGTATTACTTAATTCCCAGAGTGTAACTATTTGTCATTCATAACTTCCCATCCGGTTTTCTTTGTTTCATTCATAGTACAACACAACTGCCTTTCTTTTTTCTTTTTTTTCTTTTGTTTTTTCATTCATCACACTGCATTCTGCAATTTATTATGTACACATCAGAGTTTGTGCTCTCCTATCATTCAGCGCCTACATGTAATTGTTGAAGAGTTTTTTTTAATTAAAAAATAGTAACAGTGCGTGGAACGACTGAATTCGTGGGTTGTCGTTATTATACAATCTTGTTTGTGGAGTGCCGCTATTATGTCCCAAAAAATGGTGATTTTTTTAAATAATAAAAAAGTAGCGATCGTTATAGATAACCCCTGAACATTTTAATGGTGCCAATGTAGTAGACAATATTCCTAAAGCCATCAATTATAGTATACTATATGCATACTATAATCATGTGCTAGCCCCTTTTTTAAATTTAATTTTCATTATCATTCTTTTGCTAGATTCCAAGTTGAACATTCCAAGTGGCATAACAAATAAAATAACGGAGCACATTGATCTAGTGAAGAAGCCCAAGTGAGGCAATGAACAAACTCACTTATGAAGACAAGTGACGCGGTGAACAAAGTAACGGAACTCATTGATCCAGTGAACAAGCCTAAACTCAACAGTGAAAAAATTCACTCACGTGGCACAACGGATAAGTAAGGTTTGACATGTGCAAATCTAAGTACATGAAACGAAGAATAAACTGAATAATATATATAGACTCGACTTTGGGATGAACTAACCAAGAACCTTAATGAACAATATTTCAGTTAGACAGTGAACAAAACCATTAAAAGTGAGTTACATGTGCAAATTCTATATATTTTCTCGTTCTAGTGATTGTAGGACTTTTTAACTTGTGTGGGCGGAGCAAAAATTACAGCATCGTACTTTTCTTATCATTAATAGGTTATCTAATGTTTGCTCTAAAAAAGGAAGGTAAAGTAAAGCATTAATGAACAATCACAACATAACTAGTGAACAATAGGTTTTCGATTAGTAAAGTGGTTATTGACCTGAAGCAATGCAGAGCAGAATCTGGAGCCATTTAACAAGTATTTAACATGCAAATGGCATCCAGAAAAGGGAGCGTCTAGTAGGTATGATTAGAATGAGTTGTTGGTTATCTCAAAAAAAAAAAAAAGAAAAAGGGCTTCTAGCTAGTTATAATGAACAAACATAAGCCATACACTTTCATGTAATCTTTGAACTCATTACTATAGGCGAAAGTAGTGTTCCACAATGTATTAACGTTTTTCCTTTTTCGATCAATGCCCAACATTGATGAGAAATGTTAAAAAATTCAATAGCCCTTACTAATGTAGGATCAGTAACTAGATGTACCGGATCTCCATGAATTCAATTTTGCTGTTGATCATTGGGATCATCGTAATCAATGATTTGGACAAGATAATGGACTGATTTGCCTTTTCTATTTTCATATTCAATTAGGGCGCTATAAACCTCCAAAGTTAGGTATCTGCGAACTGGAATTTTTGTTGGTCTCTCAGGAGATTTAAGAATCCAATGGAACCTTTTGAACCTTGCTGGAACTTAGTTAAGGTTGAAAAAAATGGAAAATTTGAATTTGGAACTTCTGAGAAGTAAAGTACCATCCTGTATTTTCAGGCTTTAAAGTCAGGATCATTTGAAGATAATGAATTGACCGGGAAGCAAATACCACCAACTCCAAATCTGTCAGGAAAAGAGATCGTTGTACTTCAAGACTCCCAAATATCATAGGAATAATGATGATAAAAGTCAATGCAGGCTGCATACCACTCATTGAACCATTTTTTTCGAACATGAGAACTTATTTTTTCTTGGATATCATATGGACATCAAAAGTAGTTAATTTGTAATTCTAGAAAGGAAAATATTTGGGCTATTAGGTAGGCAGTAGAAAGTAGACCAAAGCGTAATCTACTTTTCGTATGAAATTCTAGGTTATCAATAAAGACTTTACTAGAAGGCATAACCCGTTCTTGTATGACTAGCATTTCATTCCTTTTCTGGCAGGAGGTCGGTTGTGATGATCACCATTACGAGTTCTCCCGTTAGACTATCTGCCAGAGAGTTCTTCGATCCCTATATATGTTCAATAGAGAAGGAAAGCTAGTTAAACCATAATTGCCAACGTAGGAGTCGCCCTTGTGCTTGCATATTTAATAAATTTTTTTTTTACAAAATTAAGTATTCCTTTGCAATCGGTTCGAATAAGAAAGGGTTTTGGGGTTAAAAAGATTAACAACTTTCAATTCCCCTTAAAAATGCAAGGATTTCTTTTTCCATTGTGGGATAGTTGCATTCTACATTTTTAAAACTTCCAC
Source organism: Lophocereus schottii (assembly GCA_002740545.1). Taxonomy (NCBI): domain Eukaryota; kingdom Viridiplantae; phylum Streptophyta; class Magnoliopsida; order Caryophyllales; family Cactaceae; genus Lophocereus; species Lophocereus schottii. The sequence goes on along the minus strand of NCQV01094175.1, from coordinate 7,945 downwards.
TGCAATATTTGCAGACTTTTTCTCCTTCTTTGATTTTGAGTATCGCACTCCAATGCTCATTGCTAGCATCTGTTTTGAGAACTAAATCATCTCCTTCATTAGGTAAATTAAGAACGGGAAGATTTTTACACATCTTCTTGAAGTTCTGGACAAATTTTGAATCGTTACTGGCCCATGTCCAATTTACTTCTTTTTTGAATTTTTGCTGCAATGGTTTTCTTAGTTTAGTCAAATCTTTAATAAAATCAAACATCTAAGAAATCTTTCTAGTTGCTTCCTATCTTCAATTTTTAGGAAAATTTTCTATTTTTTTCAAAATATACTTTCGTAGAATAATCTGTCCAACTTTTATCTCTAGACCTAAAAATTCAATTTCTTATTCAGCATAAATGCACTTGTTTTTTCCGAGTATAATACCATGGTCAATGCATCTTTGGGTGACAGCCAATATATTATTTTTATGCTACTCTATAGTTTTGGAAAAGATAAAGATATCATCAATGTATACTAGACAACAATAATTAAGATTTTTAAAGATGTTATCCATTCTTCTCTAGAATATTTGAGGTATATTTTTAAGACCAAATGATATTACTATCCATTTATAATGTTCTTGTGGGGCACTAAATACAGTTAAATGAATATTTTTCTCATCCATTTTTATCTGCCAATAACCACTTTTACAATCCATTTTCGAGAACTAAGAGGCTCCTTGAATTCTGTTAAAAAGGATTGTTTTGTTAGGAATATAATAAGCATCAAATACAGTATTATCATTAAGCTTTTTGTAACTGATTACCATTCTAGTTTTTCTTCTTTTTTCTTCAGCATGATTTTTTACCATGAAAGCAGGATTAGTATGAAAATTCCTGCTATTTCTAATTAATCCATTGTCAAGAAGTTTTTTTAATTTATTTATCAAATTCTTGAATATCCTGATGGGCATACACCATTCGTTTGGCTTGAGTGATAGTGTTGGGATTTAGTAAAGTGATTTTAACAAATATTTTGTCTTTATCCCAAAATTTCAGAGAATTATCAGAGTAGAGTTCTTTACATAATTTTTCTTGTTGTTCAACAATCTGCTCTTTAACAGATAACTCAAGTAATAAGATTGCCAGTGCTATTTCTCGTTGTGCAGGCATTAACTTCTCACCACACTGGCTGCATGTAAATTTAAATTTTTGATGAGTGTAGGCCTTACTTAATTTTTCAATAGGAACTGAGTGACCATTAATTGTAAATATTATTTGGTTTATGGTCTAGGTCCATGGAGAATATAATCTTTGAAAAATATTTCCAATAATCATATCATGAGAGGATTGATCAGTAATTCATAAAACTGGTATAATATATTGAACTCTTCCTAATTCTATGGATAACCCTTTTATGGCTTCATTGTGGGTCATGATACTATTATCAACTATCCTTACTTGTAAAGAATTTTTAGCTCTTTTTCACATAAACTCAGGAAATAATGATCTTTTTCCAAAGCATACAGAACAACCACTATCCATGTAAGCACACAGTTCATATTTATTATGTCCTTCTAAACATATCTTTATTGGTATACAGATGCTATTAGGGTTTGTGTTGGTAGCTTCATAGGACATTTTCATAGTTATATTTTTGACTAATTCATCCTCATAGATAGGTTTACTGACAGTTCTAGTTTTGTATCCAATGACCTTTCTATTTAGACTTGTCAATCGATCTAGATTGGGTCTTGCAGCCTCAAAACTCATTCTACTTATTTCACTGATTAGGCTAATTGTATCATCTTCTTTAAGCTCTTCTTTAGCGGATGAAGGTCATTCTCCCCAATCTGATCTTGTACTCATGTTTCTTAATAGTTGAGGTTTAATAGTGATTTTACCTTCCTCATCAATTTTTATTATATTTTTCTTATTAATCTTTGTAGGATTGACAAAGTTAGATATCCAAGATCAATCGATTTTTATCTCCTGTGGATTGAACTTGATCATCTAGATCTTTTGCATAGGGGTAGGACTTTCAAATTTTTCTACTTCTATCATTGTTACCTTAGTCTTCGGGTCTATCGTATTATCTATCTTATAGATAATTTTTCAAAATATCCTTAAAGGATATTCTCTTCTTTTCATGTCCATCCCAACTATTTTTATCTTAAGGGATAGGAAGTTTTTAGTAAATTTATCTTTTTGACTCATGTAATATCCAGTCGACAGTTGAAACCTACTGACCCATTACATAGATTGGTTTTTATCCCTGTGATTATCTGATTATTAGATTTGGTATGCCTGATATAACAGAGTAAAGCATAAAGATCTATATCTTTATCATAATATTGTAATGGAGTGATTTGAATTTAGACATTTTCGATATGGATATGCCTGTACTTTCTATCTTTGTTATGTTTAAGGATATTCTCCCAATTAATAAGATTAACTTTCCCAACGTCACACTCACAATCTTTTATCTCAAGATCTCCTTCCATCATTTCGTATACGTATTTGCTTTTTAATTGAAAAATAGATTTTTTTTATAGATCACATCTTTTTGGATAATTGGAAGAACCTAATCTCCTTTAACCTCTTCATGATCATTGTCTACTACAAACTCTTCACCTTGAAGATCACCAAGACTAACTGAGTTACTTTCCATCATATGACTTGTTTCTTCATAATCACTTTCTTCATATTCATTGTTCTCTATGATTTCAAGGATTCCTTTGTTGTTGCCTAGGGTTAGGTCTAATACCTCATCTTCACTAAGCTCAACATAATCTAGGCTTTCCAAGGTTTTAATAAGTTTGTTATTTTTTCTGTTTTTGCATTCATTAGTATAATGTTCTACTTCTCCGCACACCCAACATTTGCAATTGTTTTTCCCTGTAGGGCAATAAGCAGTTTTCTGAAAAATCTATATTTTTTAGGACTTGATTTGTTGTAATATTTTTTTCTATATTTTTCGCCTCTTTGTTTGTTAAAACTCTTTTTCTTATAGAATTTTCTGTTTCTTCTTTTCTCAGATTCTTTTCCTCATTGGTGAGGAGAATCCCAGCGAGTCAAGAATTGCTTTTTAATTATCCAAAAATCAATTTAAACAAAAATTGACCCAACATAAATCGATCCCAATTCAAAATCTCATTGATTGAAGATGATAATGTAATTAGCCTTCATTTCTTGTTCTTGTTAGGGACAAAATTTTTTTTAAAAAAACTATTAACATACTAAATTGTTATTCTCAATGAGGATAATATTATCGATGCGCAATATATCATATGATGCTCTTCTTGTTTCCTTTTCCTGGATA
>NCQV01094170.1:27560-49454 GCA_002740545.1 Lophocereus schottii | reverse complement strand
TTCACATGCACTATATGAATTGACACATGTTTTTCATTGAACGCTCCATCAAATGCCTCAACCCATCTCTAAATTGGGACAAAGTTAATTTCAATTGATGTAGACGATTATGAATGATTTTATATCAATCATTGTTTGATTTAATCTTTTTCTTAATATGGTCATTTCTTACCTAAGTTCACTTCCCTTATTATAAAAAGTGAGTCTCTCCCCCTCATCCATGTTCATATTCTATCTCAAGAAAACTCTACACTCTCCTCTCTTCATCATGTTTGTGTTAGGAAAACTCTACATGTTTTGCTATAGATACCACATCTAGGAGAAATAATGTTTTTTTGGACTCTCTACCACTGTTTATAAAAAGAAAATAGACAAAAAACCTTGTCAAGGGAACAAAAATCTATAAATTCTTCCCATAAATCTGTCGAAATTGCACTAACCTTTGTCTGAGCCTAACATACTTGGTAGGAAGGAATCAAGTACTCACTATGTTGCTATTTAACTTGGATCAAGGTAGGTCTTGAGGGTCATAAGCCAAAGAAAACAATCTGTTTAAATCATTCTTTATTTTTGTATTAATTATCATTTTTTTCATCCTCCATGATAATGTGCTTAACATTTATTCATTTATGCACAAAATAACATTATGTCTATAATAAAGTGACTGTTAAATTCATTGCTTTCTTCTGCATTTTAATTCACTTATAAAAATGGATTGCTCATAAGTGGCAACAAAAATATTTCTTGTTATTCGCCTTACTACGCAATACTAAAATCATCGAAAAAAGTTTAATACATTCACCTCTAGTAAACCCACAATTCATACTGGGGTGTCTGGGGGTGGTTTTCACCATTCATTAGATCGTACCTCCACTATCCAATCCATTCTCATTGTCCGTAGCCAAGGATTCACTTTTAATAATCCCCATTTGGAACATCTAGAATCACAATACGTAGAAAAACCTCTCTTTCTTCTTGCAAATCAATCCTATGTCCTGCATCCATTTGGTTTAAGGACTTGGTTGAATGAAGGAATTGAGAATTTTCTATAATATCATGGGTTTGCACATTATCTTTATAATGTGCTAATGAATCTAAAAACTAGAACTCCAGTTAATTATGCCACATAAGTCAACAAAATCAGCACTTTGAGATAGTCGATTTGATGCAATGCTTAGAAATAGGGTAGGCTATAGAGGAAGAGGTTATTGTGGCTCCATGACCCTCTAGGTGAACCCACGGATTGTTAGGGGAGTTAATCCTAAGGTACCCCAGTGTACGCAACATTTATTTTTCAGGGCCTGAGTTTTTGGAGTGAATATTTTAGCACCTCGACATCAGCTGATCAAATTTTTAGGTACTCTTTGTTTTTCTTAAGCACCTAAACTTTGAAAATTTGTATTTGAACCCCAATCCTTAAAAACTTACTTTCAAAAAATCTAAATTTGTGTATGTGACATTTTACTCACTAGTACTAGTCGCAGTCCTCTTTCAACTGGTATAAGAGCCACTTCACCAAAAATAATTAAGATAATTAAGCTGATTAATGACTAAGTAAGATAATTAATTGTGATTAATGCTTGAATCATCACCTGCTTGCGTTGGACTGAATTATTCTCACATTTTCACACACCAGAAGGCATTTCTTCTTTAGCACATCAATTAAACTATATCACTGATATAATTTTAGAATTAAAAGTATAATTAGCTAAAATTAAGACTGAAGTCAAGGAGCTTAAGAAGCAACTATCTGCAGTCCACCTTTCTTTAGTTAATGAAATTGGGTGTAGCGGAAAATTTACTTCAACTATTATTACCCAATTTCAACATAAATATCCTTTGTTGAACCAAAAAACGAAAATCTATTTCCTTTGCATGATATAGAAATCCAAAAGGAAGTTAGAGAAAAATTAGCTAAAAAATCATTTTAAAAAGAAGAAAAAGAAGAAGATAAGAGAGTACAAGCAATATACTCTTAAAGAACTATAAAATATGTTTGAGAAAGAACAAAATTCATAAGAATTAAACAAGATTATAGGTGCAATAAGTTATAAACACAACATATTGTCTGGTGATAATGAAGAGACAAATAAGACCTGATTAGAAGAATAAATAGATTAGCATATGAACCACACTAAATTAGAAGATCTGAATGTATTACCTTTAGAAGAAATTAGAAGAAAGCTAGATCCAAAATATGGTCAAATTACAGTTAAAGATGAGATTAATGAAACTAGAGAAGAGCTCGACTTAGGTGAAATATAGACTAATATGATTAACAATGTTGTTCCTAAACCAAAAGAATTTGGTGAACCTTCTAGAAGAAATACTCATTTCATAAGACCTAGGTACTCTCTAGTAGGACAAGTAACCAATTTTTCCTTTAATTTTACTCCAAGGAAAACTACAACCTATGAAAAAACTAACCTTATTCTAATCAGTCAAACAGGATACATCTTAAATATAGATAGAGTTCATAATAGAGAAGAAGTATTTAAGTATTGAAAAACAGGCTTGAATAGTGTCTTAAACCTGAATGCTGCATAGACTGCTATTAATTTTCTAAACTATATCGAGCATAGTTTTTCGAGCGTTGTAGTTGACTGGTATGATTCATTCAGTGCTGACGGTAAAAAGACATTAAGAATGATCGAAACACTAGCTGCAATATTCAAATCTATGTAAGGAAATCGAAATTGAGTTTATAGGAGCTAAACTTGATTCTGAAGAAAAAGCAAAAGAATGGTAAAGAATGATTAATATAGAATTATGAGATATGAGATATCCGAAAAATTATATAATTGAATTAGTCAATATTATTACAAAATTGGGTATAATGAAACTAACCTTGGTATATTTTATGACAAATTGCCATCTCTTATAAATTCCATAATTATCGAGAAATACATTGCATGGCTTGAAAGAGCAGATGTAATTATTACCCTTGGATCAAGAGTCTCTTATCTAAGAAAATAGGTAAATAATCAATGTCTTGATCCCCAAAAATTAAAAAAAATTAAGAACCAATTTCTAACTTATTGGGATACAGCTCGCCAATGGGGAAAAGAGTCTAAAAGAAGAAGAAAAAGAAAATTTTATAAGGAAAAAGAGCTTTAACAAGCCAAGGGGGGAGAGATGTAGAAGAGAATATTATAACAAACCAAGCCCTAAAAAACAAAGAGTTTTTAGAAAAGCCACTTATTGTCCTGCAAGGAAAAATAATTACAAATATCGAGCATACAGAGAAGTAGGACATTATGCTAATGAATGCAACAATAGGAAGAATAACAAGCTTATTGAAACCTTGGAAGCTAGATTATGTTGCGCTTAGGGACGATGAGGCATTAGACCTAGCCATAAATAACAACAAAGGGGTTCTTGAAATTATATTGGATGATGAATATGAAGAAAGTGATTATAAAGGAACAACTCATACGATGGAAAGTGGCTCGATTAGTCTTGATGATCTTTAAGGAGAGGAGTTTGTTGTAGACAATGATAACAAAGAAGTCAGAGGAGATTGGATGCTTCTTATAATTTAGAAGGACATGATCTATAAAGAATCCACCATTTAATTGAAGAGTAAGTATGTATGCGAAACGATGGAAGGAGATTTAGAAATAAAAGATTGTAAGTATGATGTGGATGAAGTTAATTTCATTAACAAGGAAAACATCCTTAAGCATAACAAAGATAGAAAGTATAGGCATATCCATGTTAAAAGTGTCCAAATTCAAATTACTCTATTACAGTATTATGGAAAAGATATTAACCTTTATGCTTTGCTCTGTGATATTAGATATACCAAACTTAAAAATTATCACAGGGATTAAGACTAATTTATATAATGAATCGGTAAGATTCAATTATCGACTTGAATATTATGTGAGCCTAAAAGATGAATTTGGTAGAACTTCCTATCGCTTAAGATAAAAACAGTTGGAATGGATATAAAAAGAGGACGATATCCATTAAGGATATTTTGGAAAGTTATCTACAAATTAGATAATACTATAGATCCAAAGACTATGGTAACAATGATAGAAGCAAAAGAGTTTGAAAGTCCAACGCCTGTGCAAAAGATCTAGATGATTAAATCCAATCCTGCTTACACAAAAATTGATCGTTCAACAAGCAAAATGTCATAAAATTGCTGATAATGATAAAATTACCATTAAACCCAATTATTAAGAAGCATGAGTGCAATATCAGAATGGGGAGGAGGCTCCTCATCAGCAAAAGAAGATCTTAAACAAGATGATACAATTAGTATGATCAGTAAAATGAGTAAAATGAGTTTTGAACCCATACGACACAGTGTTGATCGAAGTATGAGTCTTGATAGAAAGGTTGTTGGTAAAAAATAAGCACTCTTAGTGAACCAATCTATGAAGATGAGTTAGTGAAAAATATGAGTATGGAAATATGCTATGAGGGTACTAAAATACAAATCCTAATAGCTTTTATATCCTAACAAATGTAGGTTTAGAGGAATATAATAAACATGAATTGTGCGCCTGCATGGATGGTAGTTGTTTTGTTTGCTTTGGAAAAATATCATTATTTTTAGAATTTATGTGGAAAAAGCCAAGAATCTTTTACAAGTAAGGATAGCTAATAATAGCATTATGAGCCATAATGAGGCAACAGAAGGGTTATCCGTAGAATTATGAGGCGTCTAATATATCATACTAGTTCTATGGGCTACTGATTAACCCTTTCATGATATGATTATTGGAAATAATTTTCAGATATTATATTCTCCATGTACACAAACCATAAACAAGATAATATTAACAATTAATGGTCACTCTGTCCCTATTGAAAAATTAAGTAAGGCTTACACTCACAAGAAGATTGAGTGTATATATAGGTAATGTGGTGAGAAGATAATGCCTACATAACGAGAACTGGCACTGACAATCTCATTACTTAAATTATTTATTAAATAGCAGATTGCTAAACAACAAGAAAAATTATGCGAAGAACTCTACTTTGATAATCCTTTAAAATTTGGGATAAAGATAAAACATTTGCCAAAATCACTTCATTAAATCCCAATACTATTGTAGTTAAATAAATGGTGTATACACTCTAGGGCATTCAAGAATTTGATAAACAAATTAAAGAACTTTTGGATAAAGGATTAATCAGGAATAGTAAGAGTCCTCACACCAGTCCCACTGTCATGGTAAGAAATCATGTCGAAGAAAAAAGAGGAAAGGCAAGAATGGCAATCAATTACAAAAACCTAATGATAATACTACTTTTGATGGTTTACATTTCTAATAAAACATTCATTTCCAACAGAATTCAAATAGCCTCATGGTTCTCAAAAATGGATTGCAAAAGCGGATAATGGCAAATTAAAATGGATGAAGAAAACATTCCTTTAACAGCTTTTAGTGCCCCACAAAAACATTATGAGTGGATAGTAATGCCATTTGGTTTAGAGAATACACCTCAAATATTCCAAAGAAGAACAAGTAAGATCTTCAAAGATCTTAATCATTGTTGTTTAGTTTACATCGATAATATCCTCGTCTTTTTCAAAACCATAGAACAACACAAAGATAATGTCTTAGCTGTCATCCAAAGATGGATAGATCATGGTATTATGCTGAGAAAGAGCAAGTGCATTTACGCTAAACAAGAAATTGAGTTCTTAGGCCTAAAGATAAAAATTGAACGAATCATCCTACAAAAGCACATTCTAGAAAAAATAGAAAATTCCCTGAAAAAGTTAAAGATACAAAGCAGTTAGAAAGGTTTCTTGAGTGCCTTACCTATGCATTGGATTTCAGTAAAAATTTAGCTAAACTAAGAAAGCCATTGCAGCAGAAACTCAAGAAAGAAGTGAGTTGCACGTGGACCAGTAGTGGTTCAAAGATTGTTCAAAATTTCAAAAAGATGTATAAAAATCTTCTTATTCTTAATTTGCCTAAAGAAGAAGATAATTTAGTTCTTGGGACATATGCTAGCAATGATCACTGGAGCATATTACTCAAAATCCAAGAAGGCGAAAAACTCTGTATATATTATAGTGCAAGTTTTAATAATGTATAATGCAACTATGCTACGATGGAAAAAGAAATTATTGTAGTCATAAACGGAATTGAAAAGTTCTTAATTTTTTTAGCCCCAAAACCTTTTTTTATTTGTACTAATTACAAAGGAATACTTGGTTTTGTAAAAAGGAATTTATCAAATATGCAAGCGTAAGGGCGACTTCTATGTTGGCAATAATAGCTTAACTAGCTTTCCTTCTCTATTAAACATATACATAGATCTAAGAACTCTCTAGCAGATAGTTTAACTTAAGAACTCGTCAATGGTGATTATAAGAGCATAACTCTTTTCAAAACAAGAGAGAATCCATAATGAGATGTCATTAATGCTTGAACGGTTTTCTCCTTCTAGCAAAGTTCTTATTGATAATTTGGAATTCGATATAAAAAATAGATCACATTTTGGTTTGTTATCTTCTGCCAATATAATAGCTCAATGATCTTCCCTTCTAGAGTCACAACTGAATTACCTAAGATGTCCTTATGATATCTAAGATAAAATAAGTTCTTATGTTCAAGAAAAATGATTCAATGAGTAGTATGCAGCCCGTATTGATTATTATCATAATTATACCTATGATATTTGGGGGTCTTAAAGTACAACAATACGATAGGCTTGGAGTTGGTGGTGTTACTTTCCCAACAAATTCAATCTCTCTAAATGATCCTGTCATGAAAGCATAGGAATACGGGATGGTAGTTTACTTTATGGAATTCCTAGATTTAAAATCTCCATTTTTCTCAGCGCTAACTAAATTTCAGCAATACATGTTCCGAAGGATCTATTGGATTCTTATATCTCCTGATGGTCCAACAAAAATCCTAAATAAGCGATGCCTATATGTGGAAGTACATTGTTTACTAACTGAGTATGATAATGAAAAAGCCAAGCCAGCTCATTATCTTATTCAAATTATTGATTTCGATGATCCCTATGATCAAGGATAAGAATGGTTTCCAAAATGACAAGAATTAGTTACTAATCCTGCTTTGACAAGAGCCATTAGTTTTTACAACACTTATCATCGAAGTTGGGCATTAATTGAACAAGGAAAAACATTAGTACATTGTGGAAACACTACTTTTGCCTATAACAATGAGTTTAAAGAATACATGAAGGTGGAGGGAGCAGTTTTAGAAGATATTGTTGATTATCTCTTTAATGTTCGAGCTAAAATTTTTTATCAGAAAAACAAAAGAAATATCATCTTGAATTATTTAAAAAATGGGGCCCAGAGCATCTTCAGTTTAATTAATATTTTGATGATTATCTAGATAATGATGGTCTAGAAGATATAATTGGAGATGAAGGTATACATATTCTCAATAAATGACGACTAGTCTTATTATGATTAGAAGCTCTCTGAAAGTGATTGCTCCATTATTATGCTATTTTGACAAGCGTTAGGTCTGTAAATAAAGCAGCCTACTGTAGCCATGGGAATGTAATTGTAGTTATGTGTAAAATCAATGTATACTGTAGTCAATGGGGCTTCTTCTGTACCCCCAACCCTCTATAAAAGGAGACGTGAATGCTGAGAAGGGACATTGTCATTTGAGCATTCTTGAGGAAAAGAGAAGTTGAGATTTTTCATTTCTCTATGACTAAACATCTCTAATAATCTTAGCAGCTTAAGTCCCTCTTAAACCTTTCTATTGTAATATTTTCACTTTCAAGCTTTCAATAAAAGAAGTTTTCCAGTAGGTAACATTATTCAATTGAACCTTATGTCTTAAATATTATAATTTGCTAATTAAAGTCCCTCTATCCTTTGGATTAAATTTGCCTATTTACTGTTTATATAGCAAGGTAGAGTTTGAATGTGTTTTTATCAATATAGTGCAGCAATTTCACAATGATATGCAATTGTATATGTTTAAAATGTCTGAATTACTAATCGTATACAATGACATATACTGAATATGAACTTACACCACCAACTAAAAACACATTCAAGATCGGTCTCAGTATATAAACAGTAAATACATCCATAATATGGTGTGCGAATATCTAAGTTTAAAGTTGGGAGTATTATCATCTAGTACCCCTAAAGTACAGCATATTACTGTCCAACATTCCTTTAAAATATAAAAAACTTGATTAGTGACTATGGTCGGAAGTAGGAAACAAAACGGATCAGTGATGTACCTGATCTAAGGAATGTATAGTTGAGATTAGCAATCTCTATAAACAGAAAGTTAGAGGAACGCCAGGGTCTAACGCCGGCTAAATACAATAATGGTCGAAACTCTCTAATTAAGTTTTACTTATTTTTCTAAGCATGGTGGACCTATAACCATAGACAGTATAGTATCTAAGATATAAGTAGTGGATTGTGATAACTGGTACCAATAAAGTCAATATAAGAAGCTTAATTGTTTAAAACAAGTATATTTTCTAAAAAAAACTCTAAAAATAGCTTATTTGCATATTTTACACAATTTTGAGGGTCTTTCTGCAATTTTTGAAAGTTTTGGGCCAAAAGTGAAAAGGAAAAAAGCACGGGAGGTATTAAAAAATTAAAATAGGTTTTCAGAAGGCAGTAAAAAATCGAAACGTCATAGCTTAGGGTACTAAAAAAATTAAGCAAAAAAGGAAGACCCGAAAAAATCAATGGCACTTATGTCAAAGTACTAAAGGATCAATAACCCCTAACTGTTATAATTGGGCAAGGCAATTTTAGTGGTTACTTCACCAGGGACTATATAAGTTACTGGTTGAAACTTTAGAGAAATGAATGTTATTATACTTTTTGTTTTCCAATTAAAAAATTTTTATCATATAGGTATCTATGCATTATGTCCTTAGGATCAATGAATGTGAATGTTTATCGAGCCCCCCCTAGTAAAGCATACCACTTGGAATATCTTTTTATCTTAAAAATCATGTGGGAGTCCTTCCTACTACTCGCTTTTCCCACTTGGTTGTGACATTTCTCTAAGGAGAACCATTATATGACTTTAAAGCACACCCCTTTGAAGATAAAATGAGTGTAGAATGTCTGACTCGGTATTATAACCACCAACTTTGCCACATGTCCTTTTAAACATCAATGTAGGATGAACCCTCATGTGACTGTATGCTTAGAATAAATGCTAAGTGCTCTCTTTTCCATCTTCTACATGTGGTTCTTTATGAGTCAACACTCATTTTCAAAAATTGGGTCTTAATCTAGTGTGTTCTTTAACCAAAAACTCTAGTTCTACCAAAAGATGTAAGACACCTCCATCAAAAGCCCAGGATCGGAACACAGTAGTAGTTAATTTCCCACTACCTGTGCTGAAATTTTGTCTAGCAGCAATGAGGGAATGCCATTGTAGCCTAATAGAAATGGCCAACATGCTACTCATTGGTGTTTTTGGGCCCTTGCAATACCAACTTTCCCATGTCATCTATCTTGAGGTTTATGCTAGGTGTATATTTTTGCTTACTTGTGTACTTTTAGAGTCAAAACCTTTGCATCCCCAATATATAGACTCCTTATATATAGACTCCCACATCCATGGTTCATTTATCATAGTGCATACATTCATATACTCATAAGAGAGTCCATTATCACAGCCTATCTAGGTAGCCTATCACCATAGTTGATGTTGCATTACACGCGCTTATGTCATAGTCCATTGTCGCATGCATCTAAATAGGCTATAGGCAACCCCATCTTTGCATTCATATTTCTATTATACTTTGGGCTCATCAATCGCATACCTTCATACTAGCCCTTGTACGTCTATGTGTCATATAGCATCCTTTCAACACTTTGAGACTAGAGTTACCCACCGTGCATATACCTTAGCTCATTTAGATTTAGTTCGCTTCCTAACATCTTCATCCAATTTGTAGAAGACTATTTACACACTGTGTAGCCTACTGCAAGACAATCCATTGGAACTCTTACACACAAGCCTACTTAAGACAATCCTTTTCACATGGTACGTAATACCTTAGGACAAACCATCATATATATCTCTTAGCCCACAAAAGGCCAATGTCATGATGTATAGCCTAATATGGGGACTAGCCCATCATACCTATCTCCTAACCTAGAATCAGACTTGTCTTATCCTAAGCCAATCCCAGGTTTGCATCACCTTTACACCCTAACCTTAATGTAGGAATCTGCATGTCCTACCTTTGGTCTTTAACCTAGGTTTCACCCTGTCTAGCTCTCATCCTTGACCTAGGATCCTATACTTCATCTATAGGCCCTAATATGTAGGACAAAATTTGTAGTAGTTGTCCTCATCTAACCGCTGACTTCCATTAGAGTCTCTACCCTTACTATAATTCCATTAACTCTACCTTGATCATTAGTCCCTAACCTCTACCTCATTGAACCTTCCCTCATTCCAAACCTGGGCCTTGTCCTTGCTTATGATCTCTAACTGAGGTCTCTTCTACCACCCCTTTCACCTTGGATCTATACTCTCTTCTTCATTATCTAACCTCTTGTCTCTTTGGTAACCTCACCTTCACACATTCTTTCCAATTACCTTTTGTGATTTAGGTCAGAAGTCAAACATCAACAACATGGTGGGAGACATCTTACTAGGCAAGAACTCTTGCTAAGATGGTCCAAGTGTTTGCTAGCACCACCACCTACCTCATAAAGTTATGATGCCTTAGACAAGAGGTCATTGTGATCAGGCTAAAAGCTATGGAAGTAAAAGCCTACATAACAATAAGTGGGAGAACTCTTGCTGGGATTTATACACGCTTTGGCATGGTGTTTGAAGAAGCCATTAGAATACTATACCAATAAGGCATCATTAAGCCCGTTTGGCTCACAGGAGCTCACCAACAGAATAGAAAATCCTAAAAATAGGATTAGAATGTTGATTACATCTGCCATGAAGGAAAAGGTCAATCTATTAACCATTGCTTCAAATTGAAATAATTCATTGAAGACAAGATTAATAACAGGACCAATATCATCCTTATTTCTCAAGGGCTTGATTATTTCAATGAGCCTACCTCCACATTAGAGGAATCAAAATAGAGTGATACCAATCTCATTCCTCACTAAAAGAAAAAGCAACACCAATAAGATCAACAGTGACCTAAATTCTCTAGGATAACTTTATCGTCACATTAGAGTGTCCCCAAAACTTATCATTATTTGTCGTTTAGACCAAGTCTTACATCCTTATTTATATCAATAAAATCGGTTCCATTTTATATCCATACATTTTGTGCCCATTCTTTATCTCTATCCCTTTCACATATTTTCATCCTACGATGAATATGGGTTTTAGAATAAAAAAGTAGAAAAGCAAAATGGAAAAAATACAAATGACTGAGAAAAATGACAAAAAAAAGAAAAATTGTGTGACTAAGGACTCACCTATGAGGGAATGCCTCCTTTGGCAACCCAAATCTTCCTTTAGACTGACATAGGCATGTTTCAACCTTTCAACTTGAGCTTCTTTGAGACTAACCTAAGCTTAGGATGGGAATTAATGTGTATTACACGTGATACCAAAATTAAAGATAACCAGCCAGGAAGGGAAAATGCTCCCATGACCAATGTTCACACATGCAACATAAGCTATGGTGCCATAATCAAATAGAGCCATTTTCCTAACCAAAAAAAAATTGAAAGTAAAAGAAATATGGGTCATAAAGACTAAATGATGAAAGGTCATGTGACCACTTGCCTTACATAGTTGCCTGCACAGTTGAAAATAATTACAAGGTTTTTATGTGATGAATCTCATGTGAATTAAACTAATACGATATCAAAAAGATTGAAACTCATTTTTGCAAGTATTGAAAGTTATTATTAATGAAAAATAAAAGGCTACAACACCTATTAAAAATTGGATTTTTCCAAAAAATCATATTGTCCATAAATTAAAAAAAAAGAAACTCTCAGTTCGCCAAATCATTCAAATGGTGAAATCACTATAACCAATTAACGAAGGTTCCCAAACAAAAGATCAAAAGCCAACATTCATTGACATGACAAGGGGTAGCTTGGTAGCAACAACATTTTTGGGAAAAACAATCTAATTTGGGTGTTTTAGCTAGTTTAGCCAAGTTAAGCAGCTAAATAGGTGTATGAAAAACAGCTATTTGAAACAGCAGTTTAGCTCTAAGCACCCTTATTTCAAAAGGCTATTTTCATTAGCCTTTTCAAGGAAGCTTTTGTAGAAATGAGACATTTGCCTAGGAGTTTAAAAAAATTATACTACATGCCATTAAATTACATTTATATAATGTTGCTTTTATGAAATAGAAATAGTACAAAGTACTATGAAGCATTGCTTGAAAGCTTGTATCAACAACATTCGAGCCTAATTAAACCTTGAGCATTAACAAGAGTAGAATCCTTTTCTTTAAATGTTTTTTAGACAAAAACAAACCATTGAAGTTGCATTGTTTCTTTAGTTGTTTGCATCCTTTTAGCTAAATACTGTATTTTTCTGGTGTAGATTTTCTAATTTCATTAGTATATATCAAGCTAATTTAGTATTCTCATCATGCACCTTTATGAATAATTAATATTTATACTTTAGATTATTTAGTCCCCATATCAATGTTGTAGACAATGAGCTTTGCATTGGTGCAAAATAGTAACATTTGATACTACGTTTTATGTGAATCGAACCTAATAAAGACACAATCATTAGAAATTGATATAAATTTTAATTTCAATTCATAAACTAGAAATTCTAATAAATAACAAAATGACATTATAAAATGTTGGCATCATTTACATAAGCGCACATTGAAAACAAATATGATAAACAATGAATACAACTTGTATAGAATTAGTAAGAAAGTAAAGTCTTACGAAAGAATTTTTTCTTTGGTGTTCACTAAAGAAAATAAGATAACTAATAAATTAAAAAATATGTTCTATTAAAAAGCAATTTAGAGATAAAGATATAAATGGAATTTTTACCAAATATCTTCCTTAGAAACAACCAATTTACCATAATTTTTCCACACATGACTAACTCTACTAAGTCAAACAACTGACAAAAAAATACAAATAACTAACAACTATTTGCAAATAGGGCTAAGATCTTTACAATATTCATTAGAAAAGCCAAACAAAGAGGCAGGATAAGCGAGAACGATAACACGATCTGTCGTATAGTGTAAATGTGTGTTGACAATGCATGTATCTCATAAGAGAGTTGTGACCCCATTTATAAAATGCACACTACATGCACTATATCAATAGAGGCAAATAGTCTAAGTTTTCCCCTTAAGCTACCAATGGCCAAAAACAAAAAAAACAACAAAAAAGATTTCTTTGAATTCAAATCCATAACAAGTTGTCAATATCCCTCTTCACACACACTATGGGAAACAATTTGAGTCTTCATGCCAATTCCCTTTCATTTAATTAGCTACATCTTTAGCCTTACACCGAAATCCCTCCTAGGGGCTAAATCCTTCAAGTCACATCACTTGTTAAGAACTACTATAGGTGTGATTCCTCTCTAGATACATGTGTATCCTTTCCTTAGGTCAGCCATAAAAACTATCTCACATAAAGCTTAATTAAGGCCCTCAATGATTAAAATCCAAAAGTTCGAAAAAGGACAACTTCCTTCTTACAGCTAACCAAAAGGAACAAGTCGTGGAAGCAGTTGGTTTGTTTCCTTATATCACTAGCTTAAACATCCATCTAGGCCTAACTCCCAAGAGGAAAAATAATAAAAAGAGCAACTTAGCTTTTGCAGGGTTCATAAAATATTATCTTACCTTCCTTTCTCTTACTAGACTTGGACATCATTAACCTACCATCTTCTCTAATCACCCTCTATGTTTCATTCACACTCTCTCATCACCGTGTATACCTATAACCCTTCATCTCACATTGATGTCTTCTCTTACCATTATAAAGGAGCATTAAAGCAAACACCCTTGACTTTGAAGATGGTATTAGGCTTGGAATTTAAGTCTCAAAAAATAAGCTTACACATTCGTGGGATTAGATCATTCATGAACTTGAGCACAATGAATTGATAAGGACTAAGCTATGTCTACCAAGAGATACTCACTCACAAGGAACAAGTTTCCCCTAAATTAGATCACCCATCCTTATTGACCATCTATAAGCCAATTTTGGATTAATCATCTCCTCCACTCTATTTATGCCAATCCAGGCTCAGTTTTCAAGTCCATCTTATCATTTTAGCCTTGGCACTAGCATAACTTAGCTTTTCATGGTAATATAGCCCTACACGTTGTTTACTTGACCTAAGTTGTCACCTAAGTCGGTGCCATCTTCATTTTACACCCGAGAGTGAGCAAAACTTGCACCCTTACACTATTCTATCCTTCTTCCAGCCAGCCTTCCCACTGACTTTGGTGGCTAGCCAAACTGGGAATGTCCCTAACCACTAGTGGGTCTAGATAACTACAATAGTGTCTGAGTCTTGCAGAGCGTCATGGCGTCATCATGTCACACCTAACATGCACACAAGTATCCATCTACACCTCATTTATGCATTTACCTAGTTTGTGCGTTCATTATTTGTCAATAACTTCACATATATTCTTAGGCTAAAACTACATTCACTTTACATATGTGTCCAAGATTAGTATTCATCCATAATAAGCACATACTAATCTATATCCATGGATGTATTCCATGCATGTGCCTACACATATACACATGCAGTACACACTATGTGCTTTCGTAAGCACATGCATTGAATTACATATCCTATTTTTGGAGAATATCTCACTCTTAGGGTTTCCATTTTGAGATGTATTACCCTTTTAAGATTTTCATCCCAAGAAAATTTGCAATATAAGGGTTTTTATCCAGGAGCAGATATATCATGCTCATAGTTTTTTTAGTTGCTCACCTCAATGCATATTATATTACTCCCTGATAGGCCATTCCACTTCACCATATGTAAAGGCATGTATGGCCTATATATTGGTCTAAAAAACCAAGCCCTTATAACATGAGTGTGGATGGCATCCTTTCTTCTTATTCTACACCATCTCTTATTGAGACTTATGAAAAACACTGAAAAATAGTTAGTCCCTTAACAAACAACGCACTTACTTTAAAATGAAACTTTGATGCCTATACAATGGCATCATCTAGGTGGTTGATCAATGACAACCCAAACTTTGGAGCAAAAGCAAAACAAGACTACTAGCTACTCTAGTAGCATCCCAGGGATGTCTAAATGCGATAAATAAGATACCCTCACTTGATATTTCAAATGCACATCTATGTAAGTGTCTCTCCATAATGCATTCTCTTCCAATATATTACATGGTTTAACATTAGCCTTCTTGCCTTCCCAACATTAGTTGAGTAGCCTAAGGGCCCAAACTTTGCATATCACACATCACGACATCAACTACACTAGGTTCTACATGCTTTTAGTCATATTGGCTAGACTATCTATCATCTTAGTACATAACTTAACATTCTCCTATCTTTATCGTAGGTAACTAGGCATGCTCCCCTTCCAGTCATAGGTGACTAGTAGTTGTCTTATATTAGTCATAGGTGACTAGGCATTCTCTCATTTTAGTTTTAGGTAACGGAGCGTTCTCGTATTTCAGTCATAGGTCATTAAGCATTCTCTCATCTGAGTCACAAATAACCAGACATTCTCTCATCTTAGTTACAAGTAAATACACAATCTCTCCTTCTCATCTTAGGTAACTACACATTTTCTCCTCTACTTCGTAATATGCTAAACCATCCTCTCCTAGCCATAGGCGACTAAAATTATCTTCCCACATTCCTTTCCCTTCCTTAGTTATAGATAGCTATAACCCTCTTTTCCTAGCCTTAGGTCACTAGAGGTTTCTTTTTTAGATCTTAGGAGGCTAGATTTTTTTCGTCCCTAGTTATAAGTAGTTGGACATCTTCTCATCCTAGATATAGTTGGCTATACTTCCTTTTACCTAGTACTAGATAGCTAGATGTTGAGTTTTCTTGGTTGTAGGACACCATTCATTCCTTTTTCAAGTCAAAGGTGGCTACATATCTTCTCATCCAAGTCCTAATTAGCTATACTTCCTTTCCCTTATCTGACGTAGCTAACGATTGAGTTTTGCTTATTGTAGGTGACTGTTCATCCTTTTTTCAAGTCGTGGGGGGCTAGACATCTTCTCTTCCTGGTCCTAGGTGGCTAGGCAATGCGTTTCCTAGGTTATAAGTGATGTTCTTTTGCTTTTTAAGTCTGAAAAGGATTAAAAAAAGTTCCTAGCTATAAGTGTTAGGAATCTTTATCCTACTCGTAGGAGGTTAGACTTGTAAAAGAGACCTTAGGTGGACCCTTGCCTTTATCCTAACCATTGGTTGTTGGACTCGAAGGGGAGACCCTAGGTGGAGAGGGTGGTCTTATAGAAGAGACCCTCAATGGACCGATTCCCTTTGCTTATTCATAAGAGGTTGGTCTTGTAGGAGAGGCCCTGGAATGATGTTTTATTTGCCCTAACCGTAAGAGTTTGATCTTAAGGGTGAGAGCTTGAGGGGGCATCCTTTTTAACTTATGCATAGGAGGTTGATCTCATTGGGGAGACCCAATACGGACCTTTCCTTTTGTTCTAGGCATAGCTGTTTGGTCTTCTAGGATAGTTCATATGTGTACTCTTTCTTTTTATCCTAGATATACAAGGTTGCACTTGTAGGAGATGCCCTAGGTGGACTCTTCCCCTTTGTCCCAATGTAGGAGGTTGGCCCTGTCAAACTAACATTGGTGGACTCCTTTTTCCCTCAAGTGATATTGATGGAGGTCCATCTATGCAGCCCAATTTGGACCTAAATGTTAGTCAAGTTAGTCCAAATTTACTAGCCAAAGTCCAACGAATGACCCTAATTTTTTTAGGGTAAACAGAAGGTCCTAAGTTTGAGTCCAATAATAGCCCGATTTTATGCACACTATTGCTTAGGCCTCTATCAGGTTTAATCCAAATGTTTCACTTAGTACGATACTTAAGGAAGTTAGCTACCAAGGTAAGCAAAGATTCCAAGTCAAATCAAGCACAAGTCGAAGATTCAAGCACATTTTGTCAACCGTGCTAGATTAGCGTCTAATCTAGGCCGATTTACTTAGTTAGGTGTTTTAAGCATCTTAACCCTGGTTTAGCCTTGATTTCTTATTTAGCAGGTTTGTTAACATCCTAATGTTTCCCTCCAAGAAATGAAACCAAGTCAAAGTTAGCAAAAGCAAGGGATACAAGGCTACACAAAAACCAAGTAAAAGTAGCTCTTTGAGACATAGGATAGTTAGAAACAACCTCATACTTTCCTTAATGCCTGGTTCCTTAATGCCTAGTAATGCATGTAACCACCACAATGCAAATGAGAAGACACTAGGCACAATTTGGTTGGCCAGCCCCAGATACGGAGGGACAGCAGCCATTTTTGTCCCTCATCCATGTGCAAGAAAGCCTTTTAAGCTAATTAACATGATCAAGCTTGAGTTAGTCATTAGCATTTTGTTTTCATAGACTCATTCCTTGTAATTAGCTTAACTCTTCATACTTTGTAATTTTATTAGCTTAAACTAGTTTAGAGGTTTCCTAAGTAGGAAGAAACCTCGTCCCTTCCTAGGTAGCAAAAGAGGCACATATATAGGGAGTTTTGTAAGTTCATTTTGTAAGCAGTTTTCAACCTCGAATGAATGAAAGTTGAGCTTTGCTCCTTTGAACGTTTAAACACTTTACTTGCTTGTCCTTGCTTAGGCTGAGCTAGGTGACAATCAAGCGAGTCTTAATCCTTCTTCGGCGGTGTTTCTGTATCCTAAAAAAGATTAAGGGCCCTAATCTTGTTCTTGATGGTGATTCTATATGCAAGAATAGGTTCAATTACATTTAATCTCTCTCTTCTATCATTCGGTTTCAACTAAACTCTAGCTAAAGTTCAAGTTTGTTTTTAGCTGACCTGCATTCAATCTTGGGTGTGAGTTGAGTTCTTATGTGTATACATCAACTTCAGTATCAGAGCTAAATTTCTCCTTGATCTTGAAACTAGCCCCCACACATTTCAAGTCAGCCCAAATACACACCTAAAACACAAACCTGTTTGAATCCAAATTTAGCCATGAGTGCCAGCTTGACTTGAGCAGAGAAATTTAAAGCTTCGATGCAAAGTTAACATACTATTTCACCTTCTAATCAAGAGCTTAAGGGCTCTAATCAAGAGTACAGAAACAAAAAAAAAAAACAAAAACTTGAAGCATCAATTGGGGTAATGAAACAGAAGAAGAAAAATTTACCTAGCCTAACCGGTTACGCTCATGGTGAAGAGGACGAAGAAGCTAGCAATCCTCGGACTTCTTCAAGTGAGGGTGAGCCTCAAAGAAGTACACAAAGGGAGTGTAGACAACGAGCTAATTTCAATCATTTTAGAGTCAAGATTTCAAAGTTTGAAGGCAAACTGGACCCGAACGAGTTTCTGGAGCGGATGTATAGCATTGAAAGGATCCTTGATTACAAAGAGGTCCATGAGGATAAGAAGGTGAAGTCAGTAGCCCTTGGACTTTGCTTCACTTTGGTGGACAGATTTGTGTGCTAAAAGAGTAAGAAACCCAAAGGAGAAGTTCAAAGCATGGGAGAAGATGACATCCAAGCTCAAATCTCGGTTCTTACCTACCTCCTATATACATGACAGTTACTCCCAACTACACAACTTAACACAAGAAAGTATGAATGTTGAGGAGTACACGAGTGAATTTAAAAAACTCCTAATTAGGTGTGATATTCCAGAGCCTGAAGAACAAACCATTGTTAGATACTTGGGGAGTCTTGATGCTAAGTATTCTAATGTGGTTAAATTATAACAGTACTTCACTTTCGATGATGTTTGTGTTCTAGCCCATAAAGTTGAGAAACAATGAAAGTCTAAGCCATTTAAACATCGATTCCCTAATAGGACCGCAAGTGCACGGTAGCATTGTAGCTAATCAAGGTCATCTCCCACAAAGATTAGGTTTATCCATTGGGCTTTATCCCCTTAAGATAGGCTAAGCAAATCAAAATTTGAGGTTGCAAACTAAACTAATCTATTATCTAATCTAATAGATAAATAATCAAGGAATTAACCATAATAAGCAATCACCGATCAGCGCATCAATCAAGCACTTCTTCCTCAATTGATTGTTTCAAAACTGACAATTAAAGTCTCACAACCCCCTTTCAAGGTGAACTAAAACACCTAAATCTAACCAATTGTCATTTCTCAAGGGGTCTCGATTTGTTTAGGTTCATTAACCATACGATTATCAAATTTATGGTTTCTTCATACTCCACACAATTATCAAATTTATGGTTTCTTCATACTCCACACAATCAAGTTAAAAAGATTCTAGTAGTAAATTTCACCTTTTGGTTCTTCTTTCAATACCCAAAACATGTAAGAAAATGATCAAGTTCCTCACCAGACAATAATCATATATGATCTGATAGAACAATCCAACAATTTCAAAATATTCAAAGAGATAAACACAAGATTAGGAAAATTAACAAGTGTTTCCATAAATTCAAGATCAAAACAACAGATAATCGAAATTACTAAACATAAATCCTAAAACGAGAAAAGAGAAGAGAAGAGAAGCGAAATCCTTCGCCAAAGAACATGCTTAAATTTGTCAATTGCAAACTGAACATGGAATCCTTGTAAATCTTCACTTCAATCCATTCTTTCTTCCTCTAATCTAATTAAAATTCTAAATCCTAATCTAGGTTGAATGGAATGGTATATGAAGATGGAATAGGATGATTGGGAAGAAATGAAGCTGAAAACAACCCTTCTTATCACAAAAATACTATAGCCAAGTGTAAAAACTGCTTGGAAGTCGAATAGTCATGAGATAACATGATCACCCGGGGGAAACAAGCCACCATGGACAGACCGTAGTGCTCACTAGTTATGCTGGTTCTCCTCTTTTGTGCAGCTGCTTCTCCCGAAGCCTTCTGGGTTGTGGTATGGATGATGATTGGTCCGTGCTAGGTGTCTTTAGGCCTCGTTTGCTATCTCCTTTGATCCATGAGGCCTCAAAAATCTTCATTCTACTCACACAACTTGGCTCACAAAGTCAAAATCTGCAAAAATTCTCAAAATAAGTGAAACCAAGTGTGATAGTGGACAAAGTGGAAAACATCATACAATTAAGCACAGTAACACCATGAAAATGACTTCTAAATGCTTATCAAATCTCACACAAATATGAAATTCATCACTCCCCTATGCTTAAGCTTTACTCGTCATTAAGCAAACACTAGAGAAAACCAACAGGGGGAAACACATCTAGGACTCAAAAACATAACAACGTCCTTAAAGTGGGCAACTCATAGCATACCATAAGCAAGAATAGCAATCAATAGTAACCCCAAATAGCTCAAAAGGCATTTCAAGATTAGAAGGAGGAGAAGGTTTTCAAAAAAGTACATGAGCACAAGCTCGATATCAAACTTGATCACCTCCAAAGAACCCAAAGCACGTCATGCATGTACATGAGATTGAATAAAGCCAAACGAACTGGTAGAACCTCACTTTTGGAAATGTCAATAACTCTTCATGTGTTTAGATTATAGCCTAGGTTCACCCAAGACTTATTCTAAAGATACAAAATACCATAGGCTTGCAAAGACTCTCAAATTCTCCACCACCAAAAATGCAATGTGCGCATAACAATCAAGGGGACTTTACTTAGGTTATAACATAGGCTAGAAATGGTTAAGGGATAGGAGTGGACTAATAAATTTGGGCAATGTGGAGCTAGGAAGCTAAATCACTAAGGGGCAACCGACATGGCACCAAGAAACCATAAAGCTCAGCTACACTCCAAACCTTATCAATACAATGAACATACCCCCACGAATGAAATATGAATGAGTTGACAAAGAGAGGAACTCAAGCGATTCAAATATCCAATCCCAATTAACTATTCACTTTTTTTCTTTTTTTCCTTTGTTTCTTTCTCTTCAACATGACCTTGTTCCTTCTTTTTTTGGGAAATGAAATGAAAATATTAATTATTGAAAGGCATAAGATCATGAATTATCAACTCACAAACTAAACCAAATAAGAGAGGAATAAATCCAAGTTCTCAATAACAACAATCCTTTAATGAACCAACATACCAGAGCCACCTTAAACCTAATTACCCCAAAAACTGCCCATTACATATATGAAGTGACGCCCCATAGACTTAGGCTAAAGGTTAGGAACATGTGTTTGGCTAAGGCCAAATATGAAGGTATCACAACAGCAAAAGGATTATAGCTCAAAGAGCTAGCAAAGGGGAAAAACATGTAACACAAAAGGATAAGCTATTTGGCTATGTGGCTAAAATGTTCAACAATAAAGAATGTCACTATCATATTATCAACTATACACATGCTAATGTGGTTTTGAATAAGAATCGAGCCAAATTCTAGAGATGCAACATGGACGAGCCTCACATATGAAAGAACATGGGATTAAATATAATGATTAGTCCAAATAAGGCTCAAAGTCTCACGGGGTATCTACCAAAGTCTCATCTAGCTCATGAACATGTACAAACATTAATGCGAACAACTCTAGCGATAACAAGGTCCTCATCAAGATAAGGGTCAAAACAAAAAATATTCACAAAACCTTCATAAATTTCATACCAAAAGGGATTACACATTAAAAGATACTTATGCTCATCAAAGGTATTTTGCCTAGCAAAAGCACCATTAGAGGTTATCTCAAACCAATCCACACTATCCCTACTTGCAATCCTATACGCAAATCTTAAATGCAACTAAATGCAACATGTGAATGCAAACAAAAAGAAACCTAAAACTATATGCTCTAACTAGTATGCAGACTAATAACAGAAATGGAAAACATGAAGC